>WBMW01001092.1:64482-117843 GCA_013396635.1 Penelope pileata
AGGCGGCCGCTGCCGCCCCGCCGCCGGCCCCGCCCCGCCCGGCGCTGCGCCGCGGAGCTGCGGCACGGGGCTGGTTGGTGTGTGTGGGGCTGCTGTGTGTCTGACAGCGCGAATTGTCGCCTGAGGGGAGGCGCGCGGTGCCGAGGTGACATAGGCGTGTGCACAGCCCCCGAGGGGCTCCGGGGCGCGGCCACCTCGCAGCGGGCACGCGCCCCTCTCAGTGCCTCGCCCCTCCCCCAAGGCCGCCGCGACCCCTGAGGCTCGGCCTGGTAGCGCGGCTGCGCATGCGCCGCTTCCCCCCGCGGGGGCGCGCATGCGCTATGCTGTGCGCGGGCGTCTCGTGCCGCGGCTGTTGGGCGCTGAGGCGCTGAGGTACCCGAGCGCGGGGCGATGCGCTGTGCCGCGGTACCCGGGCGGTCCGGCACAGCGTGTGTGAACGGCCTGCAGGCTGTCCGGCAAACAGCTGACCGTGGAGTGATGGAAGCTGATAGCGCTGAGTTTGCTGTGTACACAGAGAAGTATTGATTGGTTGCAGCAATCTGTGGCAGGAGTAAACATTGCTTAGCGCTCAGCTGGCAAATTGAAACAAGCGGTGCTAAATACAAACAGAAGAGGTGAAGAAGAGCAAACTGGAAAATTCACCTTCCTATAGATCCATGCCAGCAGAGGGAAGCAAAGAAGAGTTGTGGGGAAAAAAAAAAGTGTACTTTAAGTGTATTTAATAATGAAATACACTGTTTTCTGAGGTAAACAATCCTCAGAATATGGAAAGAAGGTCAAAGAGAAGTTATTTTCTGCCTGGGCGCTCAGCGGGCGCTGTTCCCCTGCTGTGCTCTTCCTTTTGGCCCCACCGGCCCTTGGTACGCTGCGGTTCTCTGCGGTGGCTTCCCTGTGTCAGAGTGCAACCAAAGCGTTTTTGGTGTGGAAGAGCAGAGGGGGACAGCAGGAAGTCTGCACCAAGAATAAAAAACGGGAACATCAGGAACGTTCCTGGTCTGCTCTGCAACCACTGGTGGTCTCCATTCAGCCCCTCTGCTTTCATTCTTCGAGTTCGTAGAATCATAGAACGGCTTAGGCTGGAGGGGACCTCAAAGCCACCCCCTGCCATGGGCTGGGTGCCCCGCTGCTCAGGCTGCCCAGGGCCCATCCATGGCCTGGAGCACCTCCAGAGACGGCACCCACAGCTTCTCTGGACAGCCTGTTCCAAGCCCGAAGACAGAGATCTGCTGGTATGTGTGCCAGCTAGGACAAAGCGGGAGCAGACCTCCAGGAACACGGCAACAGGTAAGAAGTGAGATGGTGGCCTTAGAATCATAGAATCATAGAATATCCTGAGCTGGAGGGACCCATAAGGATCATTGAGTCCAGCATTGTAATCATTGTAATCATGAGTATGCAGAATCACGAGATTAAAAGACACAGAGCCCATTTCATCATGGTGTCCATTCACTGCTGTATAGGAGCATTAATGATAATGTGGTCATTTATTTTTAAATAGTACTTTTAACAAATAGAAATACTCTGATTTGTAGGGTTCGGGGTTTCTTTCTTCCTTAGCCTCTGTCTTGTGGAAAGCCTTCTGGAACAGAAAAAGAATCCAATGCCTCCCACTGTATGTTGGTGAAAAACGTGAGGACACGCTGGTGTTTGGTAGGTTTGGCCATGTAGCAAACAGTTGGTTCTGCGACGTGCAGTTTGAGCAGGTTCTCACTGTGCTCCTAAAATGCTGAGAGGTTGTTCAGTCTGTGTTATCCTTACTACTGTGGCCTTTTCCTTCTTAGTTTGAAGCTGTGCTGCGGCGTGTGCTGTAGCTGGTGTCTGTTTCCTTCCCTGCTAGCATTCTGGTAGCTGGGTGTCTAACGACAAGCTTTGCTGGGTGCTTTCTCATCCCAAGCAATTTGTTTTGTCACATGGTAACAGCATGGTTTAGTATCACCCAGTGCTGGTTTACAGTTTAAGAAACCTGCATTTCTAAGCGTTACAATCTAAATAAAGAGCCTCTGAGAGCACTGCATGGTTCAGCATCTCGTCAGGGGTTTGTGTGTGCAAATCTGTCATGTTTTGTAGGATATTCTTGCACTGTATACAGTGCATTTGTCTTCAATATTTTTGTTAAGTGTTTGTTCTTTGTTATATGCCGAGCGAAATTCAGCTCCTGATGCCCAATGCAGTTGCTAGGTCAGGATCTTTGGAAAATGCAGGGAAAAGCGGAAGACAATTCTCAGGATGCATTTGTGTTGGATGTGCTGACTTGCTGAGGAGATGGTGACTGTGGGCAGGGCTGCAGGCAAAGAATGTGGGAATCTTATGAAGCATTTGTATCCCTCTGCCCTCCATATGCACACAGCTGGAAGGGAGCAGCGCGCAGCTCCTTCCTGGCAGCAGGCATTGCCTCCCTCCTCCCTGCCCTTCTCACCCGGCCCTCCTCCTGCTCTTGTCATAACAGCTCATCCTTCTGCAGATGCCAGGGAGTGATTTTGTTTCTGAGTTTGTTCCTTCTGTCTGCCTGCATCTCCTAGATGCCCTTCTATTCCCTTCTTGTTCACTTTCCTGGAGGCACAGAAAGCGTTGTGTTAGCAGATGCTGCGAGCCCTCTAGCGGCACTCTCTGTACCCCTCCTTTAGGCTGTGGTAGCATTTTTTTCACTTTCCAGCTCTGTTTACCTGAGCCAAAAAGAGTCAGATTAACTCCTATTTGCAGTACTCAGTTAAACCTTCCAGGCTTGGTTCTTAGTGTGAGAAGGAGTACTCACTCGCCTTCCCCAGTCTGTCTGAGGCTTTGGCACCTCACACCCCAGGCAGCCAGGGCTGATGGCATGGAGCTGCAGCGTGGGTGCGGGTGTTTGCCGAGAGCCCCCCAGCACCTGGGGACGTTGTAGGAATGCTGGAGGCTTTGGATGCTTGGAGCCTCCGCCCAGCTGTGCCCAATGTTGGCAGCGAGCCGCAGGGCAGAGCCAAGCGAGGAGGTGCTTTATCTGAGCTGCAGAACCCCTCACTCTGCCAGGCCGTTCCCTCAGCTTCTCGCTCTGTGTGCGCAGTATGGTGGCGGTACCGGGTGCCCGCGGGTGACGCCAGGCGGCTCTGGAAGGTGGAGGTGCCCAGCGAGAGCGCCCGAGCTCACAGAGTGAGGCAGCGAGTGAGGCGGCGGGGCAGCAGAGAGCTGTTTCTTCAAGTGCTGCCTGCTGGGCTGACAAATCGCACAAGCTCTGCGTGTCTCTCAGAGAAGCATCGGAAACAGCGGGAGAACGGCGTCGCTGCCTTCGGGTGACACCTGCCTGGGGCTGCAGCTCGCCACCTGGGCACACCGCGGTCAGGCCCTCACGAAGATCTCCTGTACTGCTGTCTTCCTCTTCGGACAGGTGCACTCAAAAGCAGTTCAATGCAGGCTTTGGGATTTTTTCAGCACGTCCACAGAGTATCCGTGCTCTAAATGCCTGCAGCACAGAGGGATCCAGCTACTTCTAATGGGATGCATCTGCAGAGAGGAAGAATTCCTCTTCTAAGATGGGTAATAAGCAGACAATATTTACTGATGAGCAGCTGGACGCCTACCAGGTAAGATGCCTTAGGTTGCCAAAAGGAAAGGGATAACCTTAACATGCTTGCGGATTGGGTTTTGGTTTGGTTTTGGTTTGGGAATGTTATTTTTAAAATAGAAGCAAAAACTTCCTTGTCAGCCTGCATGTATCTATTTTACTATTCCTTCCCAGCACTTGTAATTGTATCATAAGGGTGGGTTGTTCCCTGTGCTCAGCCTAATTCCCTTCTCTGTGGAGAAAGAGAGGAGTCAAATCCCTCACAGTTAGGCTAGGAAGCAGCATATCATTTGTGGCCAGCTTGATAAGGGGAGGTTTTTTTTAGCGTAATCTTCTTACTGAGCATTTTGTAAAGAAGACAGTGTATCAATAACCTCTTTTTTTTTTTTTGACCTGTGCAGACTTCCCTTCAATAGGGGAGGGAAAAAAAAGGTGTGTGATGTGTCTCACTCCTGCCGATGAGTCATAGAAACATACTTAATGTAAATCCAAAATAGGTGCCCTTATGCTTGTATCCACTCCTGAGTGGTAGCTTCTGTCTTACCTCAGCAGGAGAATTACTCATTTTACATCCAGGAATAGTTTCCTGGTGGTACTTCATTTGTGTCCGTCACATCAACTGAATTCTTCATATTCCAGAAAATGAGTATTTTCCAGCCTAATACTCGTTTTAGCATAGTCCAGATCCTGCTGAAATGCTCCGAGAGAAGCTGCCTGCACAGTGGGCACCTAGAACAAGTTTCTGAGAAGACAAGTGAGGCAATAAATGAAACAGAAGTCTGCTGAAGAAGGAAGCAGCTGAATGCAGGGTGCAGAAGGGCTGCTTGCGTCGCTCGGCCCTTTTACACAGAGTGGTAAATACAGACAGAATTAACGGCTTGGGAAGCCAACATTTAGTTTCTCCTGACAATCAAGGGACAGGATTCAGGGCACACAACAGTAAATAACTTTATGTTTTCCTTCATGAACTTTGACTTCTATCCCTGAAGTAGAAACAGTGATTTTAAATACTACTTTTTTTGCAGTTAGTGCTAACATGGACTTTTCAAAGGTGTAGGAGTTTATTCACAGGAGTCGGGCTAGGGATATATGCTGAACGTGCTATAGAATGCTATCCAGTGGTGAAAATAAGCACACATTAAATATTCTTAATAAATTCCTAGTCCTGTTTGGATTGGGGGTTTATATGTGTTCTTGCTATCATGGTGCGAAATGTGAAAATGGAGCTCCTTTAATTCCCACTTCTCACACGTCTCGCCCTCACCAGCAGTCTGTCACTGTAATGGATTAGTCTAAGGCATGGTCTTAGGCTTGGTTGTCAGAGATCCAAAAAGGCTATTTTTTACATCCCTGCTAGATAGGCAAAAGGGGAATCATAGATCTGTGAAACACTGATGTCTGTCTTCCTTCTACCAGAGAAAGTGAACACAGAACAGAGCCCAACTGCAGTGAAACAAAACAAAATCCAAATGCAATTAATGTTATCTTCTTGACATAAACTGGCAAATGCAAGAGCCGAAATGTCATCCCTAATTCATTACTCTTCATCCAGAAATTGCCTTCCTCTAATGGCCTTTGCAGCCCCTGCCTTTCGTAATGCGGGGTAATTGATCTCAGGGCCTCGCAGCGGGTAGGCTGGGCGGGCTGAGTCAGCCTGTGGATTTCTCTCTTGCAGGAGGATTTGTAGTTCGTGGGTCATCGTAAAACACGTAAACGTAAAAACACGACAAACCAAGTTGCAACAATCTGTTGTGTGCATTGGAACCCCAGTGCTCAGCCAGGTACACAAGGAGAAATTGCTTTTAAACTGGAAGATGGATTGCTCCTTTTACTATTCCAAATGGGATGAGGCAAGTTTTTGTGATTCAATGTCCCTGCTCCTTACAATAAAACTGAGGGTTACTGAATGGCATCAGCACGTCAGAAACAAATGAATCAACTTCATCCTTTTTATGAAACAGATTTTTATTATTCCCCACAGCTCCTATTAGAAGGCTGCTCAAAAACTCCCTCGTCCCCTGATGGCTAGACTTGCAATGTTTTTATTTAAATATATCTATGGTCGTTGTATTTCCCGGTTGTAACTTTCACCATTTCTGTCTTTGAACATGAGTTATTCTGGCTTCATAGCACCTGAATGCTACTTTAGTAGTGAGGTCTATTTTATTCTATATGTTATTTATTCTATAGGTTAAGTTTTAGGAGCTTGTTTCATAGGAGCTGCTGGTGGTAGGTAAGAGGAAGATGGAAAAGTGAGAAGTTAATCTGCTTACAGTAAATACATATGTAAATGGCTTTAGTCCTCAGGAGTGTAAGTTGAGCTGCAGAAAAATCACCTTCATGAAGAATTAGCATACATTCATCTCAGATCACCAATATGATATTAATGAAATAAAATAACCTCATTTGATTCGTTTGAAATTTTCTGAAATGCCCATTTGTAAACTTTTTACTATTTTAATGATCATACTGAAGGGCCAGTTTTTAACACAGCCTTTACATTTTAATGAAATAATTGTAAATCTGGTCACTCACAAGGTGACCCTGCTGTTTCCATTGGTCTCCAATAAGGCTGGTGATGGGAGAGCCAGAGGAAGCTGCTTGTGAAAGAACTGCTCTTGGCAGGGCTCAGTAACATTAAACCTCTCATCACTTTTTTTTTTTTAATACTCAGAACAGGTGGAAGCACATTAACTAAAGAAAGACTGGCAAGTTGTGAATCTCCTAACACCTCGTCATATCACCTGGAAACTTATAAACCAGTGTTCTGGTGGACAGCTCTCTAAATTTTCATAAGCCTAGTGAAATGTTAGGGAAATCGAAGGACTTAGGCTTCTGCAAGCATTGGTTTTCTCCTTGAGATTCACCTCATTACCAAGTTAGCCATGTAAGAAAATGATTTCTGTCAGGGATTCCTACTTCCTGTGTCCCTAGGGTACTTGGCTGTTTTGTTGTTTTTGTTTTTCACATAAAATGCAAAATCTGCTCAAGGTCTGGTTAGGGAAAAGGTAAGTATTAGCCAGAAAGATGCATTTCACTGCAATCAACACTTCAAAACGAAGCTTCTACAAGTTGCCTATAGGACAACTTCTGGGTGCCAAGTTCCATAATGAGACCTGTAGTGAGCTGGGAATTCCAATTGGAGGGGTGCTGTATCAAGGCACTTGGAGCAGTAGAAAACAGAGGCACAAAATAAAGCACTCTCAGGGCCATCTATTGGCCTCGGTGCGCTGCATTTTTCAGCGAGTAACATGATTATGTTGAGCAGGAAATGCACAGAAGCTGTGCTTGGGGTTCAGACTAACTGCTCTTCAACAATCTCACTGCTTTCACTGAGGTTGTTTGAAGAAGTTTGTATCCAAACTGGATACAAATTCACTTCTAATTGTTGCCTTAATAGGTATAACTTAGAGAATACAAGACAGAAAAATTTTATATCGGATAATGCTCTTTTTATTGTAAGTCAATTCTTTTTGTGTTTGTTAATTGCTACATTTTTTCCCTGTACGTTATTTAATACAGCACCAAAAGAAAGTGGTGTTTGCTCTGGTTGTCTTCTGGGCAATATTGCGGTGAATAGTAGCGATGTGAAATAATCACTTTTATACAAGAATTTATCTATTGCAGAGCTAACTTTGTCCTCCTATTAAAATTCTGGTCAAAGTGGGATTAAACTGTACTTCGTAAGGAATATGCAGAACCAGGTGAAGTAGTTCACATTACATGTCAAGAGATGTCATATATATATTGAAACGAAGTCATCAAGCTATCTTCTGATTTTTACAAAGCTGTGCTTGACTTAGTCAGGATCTGTGTTGAAAATGTACCCTTTAGGAGCAGGAGTGCCAAAAGCATCCTCATCGTCGGTCCTCCAGGATCTTCTGCAAAAAGCTCTTTTCAGTTGCATGAAGTATTGCTGTTAATGTGCAAACTTCAAGTGGCATAATAATGAAACGAGGTTTTTGAGATTCTCCTGCAGTCTGATTCTGGTTTCAGGTTACTGTATGGTGCACACATGGATGGAGCAAAATTGCATTTGCTGGCAGTTTGCTTCTTTGTCAGTGCTTTCTTCTGTCTAGCTGGCTTCACTCCAATGCCCCGCTGCTTCCTACAGCTGCAGGCTTTGCCTGCTGAAACTCAGCGGGGCTTTTAGGGGTTTTCTGCCTGTAGTTCAAAAACATACTCTAAGAAATAAAGAGAATGGCAGAATCTCCACTGAGATTGTCTGCATTTTTTAAGATAAATGTTCATCTAACAGTACTACTACTAATGCAGATAGTGATGCTGGCTTTTTTTTTTTCAATATTTAAATCTAGATTCACTAAAGTACTTGCACAGCAATGCAACCTAGAGGCTGGTGCAGCCTCGCTGCCCTCCAGTGCCTCCCCGTGTGTTTACAGTGATGCACAGACGTGCTGCTGCTTCAGTCCCACACAACAGCTCTACACCACTCTGACTGGTCTGGCAATTAGAATCAAAAGAAAATAAAGTATTGCATTTGCAAGAATGTTTTTAGAATATAAGTAATAATAGATCTACTACAGGAAAATTCATTTTGTTTTATCCAGCACCTTTTAACTTCAGATTTTTGATTATTTCCTAGGATGATGTTTTCATGATGTTTCAATTGAATGCTCTTATGCACACTGAGTACTTTTGCCACAGTGCAAAAGATCATTTGTGATTTTACCAAGGAAGCCTCTGAAATATTTCTCAGTTTTTCTTCTCTTCCTTTCTGCAGATAAATGTTACCCTTCTCTATATTCAATTAGTGTTATTTAGAAACTGTGCTTTATGCACAACAATCTTTATTTGAGCAGACTGCTCACCTCATGAGCTGCATGCTGCGCTCTGGGGCTGGCAGTAGATCTCACAGAACAGATGACAACGTGCTCTGGCTCTGGCATCAAACCTCACCTTGTGCTGTGTGCACACAAAGCGTGACATCAGCGCTGCTTCGTTCATCAGCCTTCGCAGCACTCTTATCTCTACGCCTGTTTTTTGCTCAAATCCCTATAGACCTACACATAAAGCAGAACTGATCCAGGAGTTTGTGGTGAAGTCTTAAAGACTAACAGACAAGGTGGTGGACCGCTGTGTTTGTCTGTTCCCATTTGCCCTAAACTTGCTTTCACCTGACATAGCAGGTCAAAGAAGAAATCACTTTGGTTTTGCTAAACTCTTCTATAGTTGTGCTGTTTTGAAAAGGAGACTTTAAGAGCAGAGACTGTTAATTCTGCTTTACTGGCAACGCTGAGTGGCTGGCAGAAGGTGACCCTGCCAGCCCCATCCCTGGAGGTGCCCAAGGCCATGGATGGGCCCTGGGCAGCCTGAGCTGGGGGGCACCCAGCCCATGGCAGGGGGTGGGACTGGATGGGCTTTGAGGTTCCTTCCAGCTCAACTATTCTGTGATTCTATAAACCCCAAGTGCACCAGCTATCTGATTCTCTTCTCTGCAAAATATTTTCAGAACCAGTTAAGTTCTAAATGCCAAATATGGGAATTGAGTCCCGTTATGCAAGCTAATGATCTCATTAAAATCAAAGGGAAATTTTCTGTTTGCTTTATGTTATTCATTGCCTTTATTAGCCATAAGGAATTTAAGTGGGTAATTGCAGATTTGTTGGAGTAGTATCTTACCTCCAAAAAGCCATTAGTGATCCTTTATGTCGGACTTCCAATTAGCTTAATTGCTGAGGGCGCAGGGACAGACCAAGTGGGACAGGAGATCTTGGAAGAGGAGCAGTCTTTTTCCCACGCGCTGGAGGAGGTCACCTTTCAAGACAAGACCTCTATTCTGAATAACCTGAAACCCCCAGGGGACCTCCTGTCAATGGTAGTATTTCAGGCATTAGAAAGAAAAGCCTCAATTTTCAGGATGAATTCTTGCCAGAAATCCAGAATCGGTACAAATTAGGAAAAGCGTGGTCACATTTCGTGGAGTATTTAGCCTGTGCTTGTCTGGCAGGACTCCTCGTGGCTCTGAGTGTCCGAGCACAATAGGCAGGTTGTCTTTTAAGTCCACAATTAACTAAAATATGGCCTACATGATAACCGATGTGTTCCATGATATCTGTGGCCTGAAGGAAGATTGATGGAGTCATATGCATAAACTAGAA
Source organism: Penelope pileata (assembly GCA_013396635.1). Taxonomy (NCBI): domain Eukaryota; kingdom Metazoa; phylum Chordata; class Aves; order Galliformes; family Cracidae; genus Penelope; species Penelope pileata. The sequence goes on from WBMW01001092.1 coordinate 74,137, forward strand.
ATGCTTCCCAGGACCCACTGCACCTTTCCATGTGAGGGAGTTAATCCAACATGTTAGTTTACTACTTACTGTCCATCATTGTGTATTTTTCTGTATGAATGAAGTAGACAGGAGAAAATTGGATGAATCACCTCCGTGTTTCTCTGGCCAAACGTCTTTAATTAAATCGGAATTAAATTGCTGTTGTTCCAGCAACTACAAAATGGAATTACGTTTAGACCTGTGTTCCATGGTGGCTCTAATCCAGCTTGGGGCTGTGCTTACCAAGAAAGGGCAGGCCTACACCTCTTCCCTGCCAGCAGTAGGTACTTGCTTTAACTTTGTCTCTTACACCAGCGCTAGTGTAGGTAAAACTACATCGTAAGGCACAAAAAGAAGATGATCCATGCTGAAAATGGACCTCTTCTCGTGCAGTTACTTTCCAAACACATTAGTTCCTTCCATCAGAGCTCTCTGAGGCAGTTGCACTACTCAGTGGGGTGAAGTCAACATAAAGGAAGAGGCAGAAATTAGCTGAGAGAAGCAGGAAGGCTGGTGGGCTTCCCTCTCAGAGCTTGGGGCCATGGTGTTTGCAGGTACCATTCAGGATCAGCCAGGCTCCTCCATGGCAAAGCATTTCTTAGGCAGAGTGCATAGCCTTGCTGTGGGTTGAAAGTACAGGCCAGGGCACCAGCTGCAGGGTTCTGATGTTGAGTAGCAATAAGATCTCTGAATGTGGTCTCAGAAAGCACTGTAAGATCGTTTGACAGCCCTCACCCCTGACACACAGTGCTGTGTAATTGTTTGGAGTTTGGAGTCCTGCAGTCGGTGGTGGTCAGGCAGAGACTTTTCATTGCCGACAAATGCAAGGTTATGTTGACTTCTGTTGTGAGGGTTTCCAGTACCCATGTTTTTAGATTACAGTAGTGAGATTTTTCTTTCATTAAAACAACAGAGGCAGACAATAGTGTTTGATTATTGTCAAAGAAGTGAGGTGACTCAGATTAAAAAAAACAAAAAAAAAAAAGTGTGGACCTTCAGCGTGAAAGGATGATGTGACATCTTGGTATGTTTTCCAGTGGTGTTTTCACAAGGTTGCTGGAAGGTGAAGGGTAACTTGTGTTTTTCATTTTTCTCCCTATTTGCATATCAATTCCCTGTCAGCTTTCTAGTTAAGTAACAGTGCCTGTTGTTTTCTCAAGCCTGTATAATTACGGGATGATTGCTGCACAGAGCAGCATGATGATCATTTGTGAGACTGCACCTGCCTTGCGCTACTAAATGATGCATCCGTAAGTGGCAGTTTGACTGTAAGTGGTGAGCGCGTTGGAATTAATGAAGACTTTCCCAGCTGGCTCCTATTTCACTTTGTGCAGTTCCAGACAATGTGACATCTTTGTCAGCAGCTCACAAGGTGCCTTCCTGTCCTGCCTTGTAACACTATTCTGCTGCTTCTATAAAGCTGCTTCTCCTGCTGCTTCATACAGAGGAGAGCAAGCAAACTCAGTAAGTGATACCAGGCAATTGATCCCATACCTGGACACCTGAGACAAGCTGGCTGATTGCTTCAGCTAGCTGTGATCATTTCTTTTCCCCTCCTTTGAAGCAGCAAGCATTTAGCCGGATTAATTCTCACCTTAGGAAAGGAATGCATTTTCCCAAGTTGGCTGAAGAGCAGAACTGGGGTGAGGGGAGGGCACAGTATGCACTGTATGTACTCTTAAGTAGTGCTTGTCAAGCCTGCTGATATCTTGCCTCTAGCTGCTTTTAATATATATATTTTAAGTGTTCACATTAAAGGAGAAAAGCTGAATTCTTAAGCACGTACCACGTCACCAAGGCCTGTGAGAGAAGCAGACAACCACCACGAGTTTTGTGGGTTGGTCACTGTAGCATCTCCTGCTGCCGTGCTCTGCCCCCCGCACCCCCATCAGCTGGTAGCTCTGAGACATGAAGCTGCATGTTGTCCAAACTGATGGCCTGAGCAGGGTGCTAAACTGATCACACAACATTTCATTGCCACCAGTGTTACCAGTTTTGGAGGCAGGGCAGAATTTGCCCTAAATATCTAGTAGGCAATATAGCGGGGATTAAGGAATATTTCCTTCCATTAATGGCATGTGACTGGTTATTATGCTTCTTTGCAACACCTGGAAATATAACTTGTTTTGTGACATGTAGAAATACACAAAGTGCAAAGTACTCTGCTGCTCACATCATGGTTCCCTTGTGAAGTGTCATTCTCCTAACAAAACTCTGACATTTGCAAAGAGGGAATTAAGTGAGCGTAAGTGCAGAGCCACCACGGAGCCATTCAGAATGCCAGCGAGTGCTGGCAAAGAGAAGCAAGCCCTTCTTTCACGTTCAGCCAGCCTTTCGTTCCATTCTATTAAACTATTTCAAATTCTGTGATACCAGAGAGGAAGCTGACTAGCTTGCTGTTCCGAGCAGGTGCTGTCCTTCTGTGCGTTTCCCTAACACAAGGGAGCTCGTAGCCTTCACCCAAGTGCAGAGCAATTGTTGGTAAAAGAGTGAATAACTAATGCATACATATGTATATGGCTTTTATTACTAAATCAGTTGCCTATGTTCATAAGAAGAATAGTCCAAGCTAGAAGATGGTTTTCTTCATCTGCTTGTTATGTATAGTTTTCTATATACGTTTATTGAATGTGTTTTTACCTATACTTATTATTTGTTGTTTTAATTTTGCTTCTGCTCTGGTCATTCACATTGGAGAAATATTTCAGCAAACTGGATCTTTTTTCTCACCCTAAGAACATAGTTTTTTCTGAATAGCTCTGTCTTTAGGATGTTTTAATTATTTTATAGCATGTTTTGCTTTCTGAGTCAAAACCAGATGGTAAACGAATGGCGTCTTTAATGTTTTTCTGCCCGATCTGAGTTTCCTTCCAAAAGCATTAACAAGTAATTCCTTGCACTTGTTTTCAATATTTCTATCAAATAGTAATACATTTTGTTTTTTAACAGGATTGCACATTCTTCACTCGGAAAGAAATCCTTCGGTAAGTAAATTGTATTACATTTTTCCTTCATATTTCATGTGGAAAGAGCTAAATCTTTTTTCTGATTTCTGAGGAAATCAAATAAACCAGCATAAATGAATGAGTGTAGGATTGGGCTTAGGATACGTGCGTAGTATGTACATTTTCTATATGAACTTTCTCTTCAGAAAGTTGCTAAGGCTGGGATTGCCGCTAAGCAGGAACAGATCTCACTGCTTGCAGTACATAGGATTTCTTTGTTTTGGTTGTGATGGACTGCACCAAACTGAAATAATTCCTGTCCATCTGTGCTGACTTCTTGCCTCAGATCCTGCCCTGGATTCTTGGTTTCATAAGCATTCAGATTAATGATCTGTGCAAGTACGGCATAGATCCTGCGCTGTCAATACACCTGTTGTTTTTCCTGAGAATTTTCACCCTAATAAGGAGGGAGAATATATCTGTGGTTTGCATCTAGACCTAGGAGCTCACAGTGTTCCAGGACTCTCAAATTTGAAAAGCTTCTGAGATGTAAGAAGTGTCAGAGAAATGGTCTTTGTTTTCAAAACGTTGGGAACTGCTCTCAGGTCAAAAATAGATGCGGTCTCTGTGAGAAATGTTCTCTGCCTTAGCTGTGTTGGCAGAAACCTCCGTAAGATGTTCAGTAATTCTGCTGAGGCAAACACTAATGGTCTGGTATTAGATGGGATGCTTTATTTTTTGATGGGGAAAAAAAAAAGAGGTGATATTTGAGCTAATTTCTTGCATACTTTTTTCTCATTGCACACAAAGAAGCAGTTCACTCACTCCTGGACAGTGGAGAGCATCTCTGGGATCACTGTGCAGTAAGAACACAGCAATGCCAGGGCTGAGTTTGGTCCAGATCTCTTTTATCTCATTGTTAAGGTTTAAAATTAACTCCAATTGCTGGAGTGTGTCTCCTTGAAGCAAGTCAAGGCTTCACAAATGTGACTAACCATACCATGGAGGTGACTTCGTTAACAAAGCTTTCCTGAACTGCAAACCTCCAGGAATGACTCGTAGTTGTTAGCTGTAAAGAGGTGTCATTCTGTGTTTGTTGTGCCCTGTGCAGCTCAAATAACAACAAATGGCCATTGTGTGTTCTGTCAGGGCTGTAATGTTAGTTCTGCTTAAAGAACACCGGCGTCAACAACAGCAGAATGTGTCATCACAAGTTGTTCCAAACGGCAGCTGTGAGTCTGTGATATTCCTGCACTGTTGTCAGTCCCAACAGTTGGATACTGAATAAAAGATGTCAGTGTGTAGGCACCAAGTCTCAGGTACACATGTTATATAGCCAGGAAAAAAAAACAACAAAACAGTAATGGTTTAGTCTGATTTCCTCTACAAAACACACCTTTGGCCACTTTCTAAGCTTCCAAAAAAAACCCAGAAAATACTGCTCTTCTGTTTCACACTAGTGCCTTGAGACACAGCTTGTGAAATAAGCTAACTGGGACTAGATAAACCTGAGAAATTGCTTCACTTTTCTCAAATTCCCTTTAAAGTCCAAATTGGAAAAAAAAAATCACAAGATAGTAAGCAGTTAATTACTTGTATTTGTACTGGGTTCCAATCAGGGAAATCATGAGTTAAGGATTTTACGTTAAAAGTTTATCTTGGTTTATCACATACAATATTTGGTCTAGCCAGAGAATTTGGGCCCTTCCAGAGGAAGCAATTTTAAAGCATGATACTGTGCCATCTTTCTGTTAGGGATCATTTCTCTTTCTCCTTTGGGGTAATCACTACAAGAAATATTGGAATTAATACTCTGAAAGAATCACTGATTTTCACTGCAAGGAGGAGAGTGATAGATTTTTGATACTTGTACACCTAAAATGCATCTAGAGAAAAAAATTCTGCACCAATAGAGGTCTAGAACATACATCATACGGGCCAAATTTAAGAAATGACATAAAATGACTGAATTTCTGGCAAGAATGTGATGTTGTCAGGGAGAGAGTGGAGGCAGAACTGTAAAATGATAATGAAAGAAAGGAAGTAAGGAATCGAACAGCTCCCAGAAGATGTAATTAGGGAACTGCTGAATCTGAATGGGCAGATCTTTCACATCTGGAAAACAGCATTTCCAAACTGTAAACTCAAACCATCGTGAGCAGTTGAGAAAATACATTAAGTGCACTTTGAAGAAGACACTGTGGATTTCAGGAAAAGATGTTCCAAAGTCAAGAAATCAGAAAAAGTCGCTGCATGATAGGTGAACAGGAGTTTACAGCATTGGCCAAAGCTGGCTATGAACTGAGAAGTCAGCAACTTTTGGGGTGCAATGAACAAAAAAAAAATTTGGAGAGAAGTTACTGATATGCAGCTTTGACAAGCAGGTAAAAACTGGCAGAAATGTAGAGATTTCCCTATGGAAATGGTGTGAGTTTTTTACATGTGTTCTGGAATTTGATGCGTGGTATTGAAGTAAATCGTATATTGACATTGGATACTGAGACACTGATTGTTGCAGAACATTCTGAAAACAGCAAGTATAAATGAGACGGATTTGCAGATGTTGATGTAGCAGCATTCTGGGCTCCATCTCTTTCAGAACTGTGTGATTTGGGACTACATTTTCAGTTAGATGATTTGTGGTTTTGTTTTAATCCTTGCATGGCAAGTGTGATAGAGTAGAGGAGGTCACTGTGGTTCCCAGGACTTGCTGATAAAGGAAGCAGCACTGAACTGTGCTGTTCAAAGATTATCCTGCTACTTAAGAGCAAGAGGATGGTCTTTTATCTCAGAAGGCTTGACATAAGGACTGTGGGTGGGACAGGGAATAGGGAACTAGCAGCTCTGTGTTTACTTCCTTACTCTGTTGCTAGTCTGGGTATGCAGCTGAGCACCTTCGACAAATTGCTCCTTTAATTTGTCCGTTTTACCCACACTTAATATTTTTGTGCCTTCTAAGTACAAGGAGAGCACTCCCTATGTTTAGATTGCACGCTCTGCTTGGTAAGGATGATTCAAACTATTTTTTCCTACAGAATGCTAAGACTGACCTTTGTTGTAAGTTTTGTTGTAATTCCCTTGTAGTGAAAATGCTGGTCTGAATGCTTTTTGAGGCTCACGGTATCTGAGAGGTGTGTTTGCCACCTGGTAGACCTGGTCATTTAAATAGGCCCCTTAAAATACAACAAAGCATTGGCTGTGGCAAACAGTATTTAAGTTAAAACAACCCTGATAGATTTCAGTGAGTGCTGTTTTCCTGAAAAGCACAGAAATGTAAATAAATAACCTTGTGTTGTGTTTCTCCATTCAGTAACATCCAAAGGGTGTGATATAAGAACCTGGTAAGGCCTCAGGTTGTTGTAATTTATTGTGAAATACAACCGCAGCTCCTTCCAATAAGAAACATATAATGCACCTCAACTCGAGTACCATGAAAGCCTAATACATTTTGCAAGTGAAGCTGTAAGGAAACAATCTATTTCCTGAGGAGAGAACAAAGCATGCACTTAGACTCAATTACATGGTTTGTGTTAGGCTGAAGGAAACTTTTCTGCTTATGGACTGTGTGTGGGAGATAAAGGAGCCTCTGACTGCATGACTTTGCAGTATCTGTATCAAATATTATCTTTCTAAGTATGAACTGTTGAATGCAGATTGCTATCTTAAGGGATAGAGCTGAATCAAGAGGTACTTCAGCACAAGCAAAGTTCACTGGGTGGGAATAAAATGGATTATGACCCCTTCAATAATTATCACCTACTGATTTGGCATATCCAGCACTTTAGTTCAAAAGGCAAGTAAGTACTGCTGTGCCTTTCATTATGCATTGCAGGATGCTTTCAGATGTGGAATGAAGGAAGTGAAGGTCCAGGGTTGTTTAGTCTGAACTGCATGTCTCGTTCAGCTGCTTGGTTCGATGAGATGATCCAGCAAGGAGTAATCTTACCAAAAGCAAGCAAATAGTTTTTGGCTGAAGTGGACCTTCCTGGCTGGCTCACCACCTATTTGTGTGATGACCCAGGCAAAGGGGCACAGTTGTTTAGATGGGAATGAAGGAATAAATATGGCAGCTCCAATTCAGACAAATTTAAACTCATGTAAAACAGCATGACATTGCAATTAGATGAAATGGGCTGAGTGGTTTTATCCATCCCTCCCTGGGGAGAAACAACCACTCAGAAAGCCCAAACAACAACAAATCTCTTTTTGGCTGGTTTAATGAGCTGAATCAGCTGAAGGATGACTGCTGGAGCAAGAAAATGCAGCTGAAAATGAAGAAAGGAGAGAGGAGAGCAAGACTGCATTTCAGTGCAAGTGAGCTGTTAGATTGGCTTTGTCAAACTTTAACTTTGGTGCCACGATCAACTTAAGCCCACATGAATGCAGGCTGCTGTCAGAGGGGTTGAGGACACATTCTCCTGATTGATAATCTAAGTGTAGATTAATCTAAGTGTTTAATGTGATAATCTAAGTGATTAATCTAAGTGTTATCTGATTGATAATCTAAGTACGTTTATAAACTATCAGCAAACAGCACAATTTATGAATTTAAGGTGGAAAAGAAATAAGCACAGCAGAATAATGATTTAGAAGGGGAAGAAAACCCAGCATGGACTGCAGAAGAGGCAAACGTGCCTGGTGGAAGAGCCATAAATCACTATTGGTTTATGATGACTATTTGTCACAATCTGTCACCAGAAAATCTAAATACAATCCTTGAGCAGTGCTTAACACATCTCATTGGATAGAGCTCATGAGCTGAGGGCAATAGCATGCTAAAGATTGGTGGATAATGTAGGGATATAGTATTATCACTGAGAATATATTATCTAAAATATGTACAGGACAGCTGGCAAATGTTTAGAACCTCACTAATTTTTTTATAGGTACGTGTTAGGGCTTTGAAAACATGCTCCACTTTTCCTGAAAATGTGGAAATTAGGTCAGAACTTCAGGACACAACTTCAGTGTAGAGAAAGATGCCAGAGCACTGAGAAGGCAATCAGCTCCTAGGTGCCTAGAATGTAACACGTGCTCAGAAGCAGCCACTGTGGATTTGCTGAAAGCAAATCTCCTTCATGAGTGGCTGCTCTTGTGGATAAGAGAGAAGAAACAGATGCAACATATCTTTATTGTGGTGAAGACATTTTTGTGTATTCCTGCATGTGTTTGTCCTTTCCTACCTCTCTCATGTAAGTGCACTAACCTCTTGGCTAAGGTACTAGTGAGCATATTTTTTAAAAATTGTAAGAATAGTAAGAAACATTGAGCTGAAGAGGATTACAGACGTTATGAAGATGAATGTTACGAGAGCATATATTGGAGAAAATGTCCAAAATTAGCAACAGTCTGAAATCATATTCCTACAGTCTAGTATTAAGAACCATCAGTAGATAGGAGAAAAATTTGCAAATGCAGAATGCAGTGTAATATGTGATAAAGGGATTAGTTGATCTAAGCAAATTTCAAGAAACAAAGATCCACTAGAGAGAGAAAAGAATATGAGGCTTAGGAAAAAAAAAAAAACCAAAACCAAAAACAAAAAAAAAAAAAAAAAAAAACAAACACAAGCTGGGCCACAAATATGAAGAGGGGTTGGAACCACACTGTATTCATAGCAATAATGAATCTGTTTGTATACCACACCTGTCTTGTGATTGTAGATGGGAGCAAGTGGATAAGTTGTCTCCTAAATAGGCAGTATATCTCATCCTCAGTTCTGTAAATCTCATTTCCTAGCAGCCAAGCTTTCCCTCCAGAACCAATGCTTGCCTGCTAGGCAGCCCATCTGTTTCTCTTCCTCCCTGCAGACGAGCACAATTTGGCAAACACCCAAGCATTCAAAGCCTGATGTTCTTGGATGTCTGTTCTAGCCAAAAAGCACAAATTCTGTGCAGTTGTTTTATAGTTTGAGAGTCACTTATCCTAGCTAGGCGACTGCTGGAGGAATATGGCACTAAATTACCAAGCTGGGCACCATCTGGACAGTCTTTGCAGAAGAATTGTAATTGTTTGTAGTTCTGTTGCATTCTTTTCCCTGCCTGTTCCTCCGCATGTCTTTGAGGAGTAAAAGATAAGGTTCAGAGGAGCCATTCTGGCCAATCAGGATATGCTGGGTTTAAATCTGAAGCCTGCCTGACAGGCTGGGCAGATAAGCAGGGGTTTCCTCCAAGCATCTGCAAAGCCTTCCTTATAAGGATGCAAATGCAGCAAAGTGCTTCAGACAAGCCTTCCTTTGGGCGGGCTGCTGTGCAGATGGAGGGAGAGGTTAGGACACTTTCTGTATTCCTAACAAACACGTCCTGACTTCCAAAAAGTTTGGAATCCATGTACAGAAAGGGGAATTTCTAGTAAAAAAACAGCTGCCAAGAGGATGAAGTCTGGGGGAACTTTACATCCTTGGGAATCTTCCTAATGTTGTGTAAGAAACAACATACAGGGAGAATGTGTATCCTGAGCGTGCTCTGTGTCACTATGGGAACAGTACTCCTACACGGATTGAAAGGCAAAGCCTTCCAAAGTATGACTGCATCTTTTAGAATAAATTGCTTGGTATAAGCTACCCACCAAAGACATTTCTTAAGCTTAAGAATTTCTTACGAATTTCTTTTTAGCATAAGTATAAGAAGCTTAAGAAAGACTGTCTTTTTAATTTTACTGCAGGTGTCTTAGAAGGATATTTATTTAGTATTCGCCTGAGTTACTTTGTACTGCTTCGTTTTGCATTGCGGAGATAAAAGAACACTTGACATATTAACTAAAAGTTGGCAGAAGGCTCGTCTGTCCAACTTCTCTCTTATGCTGCCTTTTTATAAATCCGATCTCTGTGTGCAGTTTTGTTTATTATATACAAATAATGAAAGTAGCTTTGACTGGAAAGGAAAGAAGGTAGAAAGCTTATCAGTTACTCCTTCCAACTATTCCTACACACATTTCCCACTCTTCTTTGTTCTGCACCCACTTGTCAGATGGCCATCTACTGAGCTGGGGTCCCAGCTCCTTTCTGATGTTCCTAGCTGCTGCCTGCAGACGTGGCACCATATCTCCTATCGTTTTATTTCAGCTGCTTATAGTCCCTTTCTCTAAAAGAGTGCTTTAACCTCGTGCAATCCTTGGAGGCAGTCATTCTTTGAGGAATTTCTGTGCCGTGGGGATTTGTGCATTACTTACTGTGTGCAACGTTTCACTGTTGTTGCAAAAGCAGTTGGTGAATCTGATGGCTAGCTAACCCGTACCACACAGCTCTGTCATTCTTCCTTCTTGAGGGAACAGGGGAGAAAACACAATGGAAAAGGTCTCAGGGGTTGAGATAAGGACGGGGAGATCGCTCACCTGTTATTATCACAAGCAAAACTGACTCCGCATAGCAGAGATTTGTGTAATTTATTGCCAGCTACTAACAGACTGGAGCAGTGGGAAAATAAAAGCCAACTGAAAACACCCTCCTCCCCTTCCACCCTCTCCTACCTCCTTCCACTGAGCAGTGCAGGGGAATGGGGGCTGTGGTCAGTCCATAGCACTTCTCTGCTGCTCGTTCCTCCTCATTCTCTTCCCCAGCTCCATGGGTCCCTCCCACAGGATGCTGTGCTTCTCAGATTGATCCTGTGTGGGCTTCCCTCAGGCTGCAGCTCTTCAAGCATTGCTCTAACATGGGTCTGTACCATGGGCCTCATTCTTCAGGAACAGATTCCAGCATGGATCCCCACAGGCAGCAACTCTCCCAGGCATCCTGCTCCACCATGGGCCCCTCTCCATGGGCTGCAGCATCTCCTGCCCTCCTTCTGACCAAACTTTGGTCATCAGCAGGTCCCTTTTGGAGCTGCTTGGAGCTGGCTGTTGTCTGCCATGGGGCAGCTGCTGGACCCTTCTCATAGCGACCACACCTGCAGCCCCCCATGCAGCCAGAACCTTGCCTTATGAGCCCAATACAGTGGCATAAATCTGAGACCTTGAAAGGAATCTTTCCTTATCAGACAGCCCTGAAGCCCCTTCCTTCCTCAGTTTCTCAGCCCTAGATTAAAGAGCCTCCTTCTCTTTGAACTGTGATAACGTTTTTTCTCTGTGTTGCAGGCTTAAGAGTATAGAGCTATCTGTACCCCAGCTCTCACATTGCATATTGAACCATCTGCAATAATAGCTGTAGGACTGTAGGGCAAGAATAACTGTAGGACAAGAGAGTGTGTGCACCCCGATAATTTGCATCACCCGGGCACTGCAGCATCAGTTGTAAATCGGTTCCCATCTCTACTTTTGCATCAGCGTGATGCATTTTTCCCTGCAGTCTGTGCAATCCTGTCTTGAATGCCGTTGCTTCTTTTGCTTGTAGCCATTGGCATCTCCAGAGGTCTAGAAGGGCTGATTGCCCAGACCTGGCTGTTCCCAGGGATGTAAACAGCCTCATCAGCGCTGCTGCTGGTCCCTGAAGGGCTGAGTTCCCTGCGTGTTACCAGGAGCTCTTCTACAGCCCTTCTGTGTTACTCTTGTATCTGAACAAGAGTCAGTAGCTTTGATTTTGGTGGAAAACTGGAGATGCAACAGAACCGCAGCAGAGTGCTTCTCTGGATCTGCTGCTCGTGGTTTATTCCATTCTGTACAGCTGACTTCTGGTCAGGTCATCCCAGAACTCCCATAAGCTCCCTGTGGGACTGTCCACGGGCTCTCATCACCCTCCTCCATTGTTCCAATGAAGCTGTATTGCTATTTATTTTCTGCCAATATGCAGAATTTAGTCTTTGGAATAATCTTGACTGTAATATTAAAGTTGAGTATGCACTGAATATGTTCATGCTATTTAGCATTAGATATATTCCTGAATAAAACTGTTCCTTCTTCATAACATGAATCAAGTGACTGGTGCAGTGGAGGCAGCACCACACGTGGTGAGGTGTTTAATGTATTAGGTTCTAAAGGCCACTTTAAAGCCTCTGCTTACTTCCTTCTAATCAGTGAGCCATTACCAGCTTTTATCTTTTGTTTGCAGCACTCCTTTAGTGCAGAGTTCCTATTACAAAAGCAGCCCTGACAGCCTTAATGTGCTGTCACTACATTTAATGGTGGTGCTTGATGTGCATCAAGCCAAGGAAGAGCTTCTCTATATCTTAACACACCCAGTGGTGACCTTGGGGACAATCAGACTTTCTCTTCAAGCTCAATAGCAAATGAAAATATCCTTTTGGGACTCCAGAATGTCACACCCTTGAGAAGTTGGGGACGGACTCTGACCCCCCATTTTTGCTATGTAAAACACTCACAAATGGTAGAATGAAATAACGTAACCAAAAGCAGGCTGTGGAGGGACCGCTGTTGTTTGTTGTTTTTGGGTTTTTGTTTGTTTGTTCATTTTCGTGAGCAGAGCTTTTTTGTTCATGGACAGCAGAGCTGACATAACAGCTTCTGCTGTCTACAGGGCTAAGTCTTGCAGGACTTGTAGTCACTGCTGCAAAGGCAGTGAGGCTGGTTGCAGACCCAGGGCTTCTGTACATACATCATGGTCTGTGTAGGGTAATGGCAGCCTTTCCAAACCTATATGCTTTTAGATAGCAGTGCAAAACCTTACATTGCTCCTTAGATGAGACAGAAATGTTTCTGTGACTAGGGCAGAGAGCCAAAGGCACTTTGTTACCATCAGATGTGCTTCCTGTTCAGGGACACAAAGCCTCTCCTCGCCAGGTCAGAACTCCTTATGTGTTCAGGTCATCATCTGAAGTGCCTCCTGCTTCTATAAGAACAGAAGAAGCATTAGAGCCTTGGGCACAGACCGACATGCCATTTCCAGTTAGTAATTAATGTTACTGAGAGATCTGTCAAAGCATTAATATGTACAGTGCCAATCAGTGCAGCTCCTGGGAGGTGACTCCTGAGGCTGTCTCTCCGTCCTGGTCATAGTACCTGCTCCAGGTGTGGCAGCGGTGTGACCAATTGACTGCGTGAAGGCAGGAGGGTTGTGGTTCTAGAGTGATGTGAGTTGTTGTCTGAGGGAATAACCTTTATGTCCACTGATCTTTACAATGCACTGCAGAATGAGTGATGAGAAATGTATCCAGTTTCCCTGACAAAAAATAAGGGCTCGCCAAGTATCACGTTGGTTACTCAATTGAATGAAAGTTACGCTAAAACTCATATAAAAGGGACTATGATTTCACTACGTGGTATGTGGCTTTCTCTGAACCCCATAAGAGGCTGAGCAACCTCTGTTGTTTTTCTGTCAGTTACCCACAAGAACATTTGAGATACTGGCAACCCAATGTTTAGTTCATCATGCAATGCTCTGTGGTGTCCCTGAAGAACTTTCCAGCTCCTTCCAGCTTTCCAGTAGAAAGAGATGGTGGGGTTCTGTTGATTGCTCTTGTTGCATATTGGTTTTGGAACCTTTCTGTTCATGACTTTTTCGTTGTGATATTAGCTAATGATGCCATTTAATAGCGCTGTCTCAAGTAGAGTTGTAGGATCCTTACAGATAAAAGCTTATGAAAGACTCTTTTATTGCTGTAATTCAGTTTGCAGGAGCTGGATCACAGTCACTTCCTACAGGCACATTTGGGTGCTTTAGTGTGAAATCCACTCAGGTGGAAAGTTCTTATTCCCATGGATCTTTGATTTGTTCCATTAGTGGGAGAGTTTGTGGGAGGACAAGAGATGAAAGCTTCCCTCACATTTATTGTTAATTACTTGGGTGTTTTTACTTCCATCATCTTCCTTCTAGCTACATCTGACAGAGTTCTATGAGCCTGAGGCAGGGTTCTGGAAGGCTCTCTGGTTGGTAGCACCTGGCAACTCCTGTCTGTGAGAATAAATGTGCAAAGATAATTCTAAATTTGATATCCTGCTAAATTACACACGACTGGTTTGATTTTGGGTGGTTCTGTGTGAAGCCAGGAACCGGACATGGTGATCCTTGTGGATCCCTTCCAACTCAGGTTATCCTGTGATTCTATACCCTATTAATTGAATTGGTCATTTAAAGTTGGCTGTTTTTCCTGTTCGTTTACAGGTTGCATGGCCGGTACCATGAAATGGCACCAAACGTTGTGCCCATGGACTATACCAAGGACCCAGATGTTAAACTACCTATGCAGCTTATCATAAACATGCCTGAGCTAAAGGTATGGCTTCTAACTCCTTACAAACTGTATCTTGTTAAGCTCTGTGAATTTTCTGCTAGAGGTTTTGTGAGGTAAGTTTGGTGCCTTGAAGCAATGTGACAGCCAAGGTCTTTCCCTTTCTGTTGCAGAGGTAGTTGGAATAGAATTTAAAGGAAATGAGAAGGAAATAAAAATAAATTATACACTTTTTCCACTTTGTATATATTGTTCCCTTGGAAGCCGGTGGATATTGATAGGGTTATTTTGCTAACAACCTTCCTTAACAATATTGCTTAGTATAGGAATAGTGTGTACCTCACGATTGTTTAAATAGTCACAGAATTGAAACCTATGATGTGATTCAAGTTTTTCTTAGAATTTACAAATTGTTTCTTTCATCAACTGGTTGAGATCTATTCAGCTGTTTAACTCCTAAAGCTGTGCAGCTCCTAAACCTTAACAATTCAGCTCTGGATTAGTTTCTTAGTGGCTGTTTGCGTTTTCCAAGTCTGTGTCCTTGACTGCCAGGGGTATCAGTGTAATTCCGTCCTCTGCAGCTTAGAAAGCTGACCTTCCTAGCTCATCTCTAATGAAATGAATGACATTTAATAAATCACGTACATGCTAGAGTTTTTTAAAAAATACATTCTTTGCCCAGCATGCTGCTCTGTGTGAAGTAGGAACAAGATATGAAAGTTGTATAATTCAAGGTTTGTTTATGTATGAAATGCAGCAGAATTCCCTAAACTGTTATTTTTCAACATTATTATGTGTGTAAATGTGTTGAAGTGTCTATTAAAGTGCCTAAGTTATGTGCCTGTGTAGTTAATGAAGAAGAAAGCGTATCTGGAGAAGTAATCACAGAGTTTGAAAACAGATGGTGTAAACATCTTGCTGAAATGTTCTGTTCAGTTCATCAATGCATAAAATACCTTATTATGTGTTAACTGTTCAGATTTCATATAAATATTTCATGTAAGTTTTACATAACACAAATGCATGTATGCTTTTTTCTGATTATACAAATAAGGAAATTAGGCAAATCAGGCAAAACCCACTATACTTCGCAAAAATGCCTTGTGTTTTACCTGCCTCAAATTGAATTCAGTTGAATTTGTTTTCAATGTCCCTGTGAAATTTGTCTGAGATTAATTAAAGAACTTGCTCTCAGCGGTTACCCAGAGCCAGTCATATGGTGCTTACTAGGTAGTACAAAATGAAAGCTCTTTATTTGACTAGGAGTGTTTTCCTGACTTACTGAAATGCTGACATGTTGGATGGGCAGCTGTATATAAAGGTGCAAATGAGTATTGTGTGAGGTACCATAACAAAAATTACTGATGGTCTTACCTACATGAATGTAAAATAAATGAATCCTATTTTTCAGTAGCTGGCAAGATAAAACAGCCTGTGCTTAACATAAGCTATCTTGAAGTATCCTGATTGCATCAAGCCATCTGCTATTTTTACTTCTGCATAAATACTGAATTTTTATCTTTGTGATGAAAATACATCATCCTCAAGGGGTTTTGATTCACTCATCGGCTGTTGCAGGTGGTTTTATATCTCTCTAGCATGTCACGTCTGTAACTTATTCCTTGCTGTAGTGTCTTAGGTGTTTGTACTGGTGTTTCTGGTGTGGAAAATCACTATTCCTTAAGTTTTATGTTATTATCAGGGCAGAGTCTATAGGATATTGATAGCATAATATAAAATTCTCTGGCTCAGTTACGTAACTCCAAAGACCTCAACTGCCAGATGGCTGGTCGTTGCTTTGTGAGAAATTAAAAGAGGCTGATTTCAGCCTTCAGCTCAGGAAAGAAAGTGAATAATGATAATTGCATGGGGTTTTTTTGCTTTAATGATACAGGATTAGACACTCATGGAACCACTCATTCTATGAAAACATTAGACTACTTTTACAAGACAGCGTGGTGCTTAAACTAAGACATAAAATGTAAGTTTCATGTTGAACAATAGTTAGATTTTGAGATACGAGAGCATATCTTTATGCTGTAGCAAATACAAGTGGTAATAGGTCAAAGGAAATTACTTAAAGTGGATCAAAATCTGTTTTCTTGCACCCCTCCAAATCTGTGAAGTTGTCTGAAACAGCTTTAGAAGATGTCATGAGGGAAATTGAACTTGATTTTATGCCAGCAGCAGGCCAAAATTTGGTGTCAAATTTAATAATAATTCTCTCCCAAATCTCATGAGAAATGAAAAACTTTAGAAATATTGCTGTCAAACCACTCAATTCAGGAACAGAGGTTTTAAGAGTTCATAAAGAGAATGCCTTCAGTAGCCAGTGAGCTTCTTCCAGTAAAATAACAGTTAAAGAGAATAGATTTTCCTTCCCCCCTCTACCCTCCATGTCTTTCAAAATGCTGTCAGTAAAGGATTTTAAAGTACCACCAAGGACCTCAGTCATAAACCTGGGCCAGTCTTGGTCATGGAGCATTTTACCATCCCCTATATAGACTGGGAAAAGTCTTTAATCTAGGATTCATTTTCCAAGCAATCTAGGTATTAACTTTAACTAATACAGAAAGAAAGAAATGTCCTTAATCTTTCCAACTTTCCCAGTCTGCTAACTAAATCATTAGTGTTCATTCTTGAGTAAATTTTCATCAAGATGAAGACTGAGCTGATAGTTGAATCTCAAAATAGCAACAAACAAACTAAATGTCTATTGAATTTTAATAAAATTAGCGATGATTTCAATGCACCTGGCTTTTTTCATATGCACATTACACTTCTAGTTACTGGCAATGTTCAGCTCAATACCACTGCAGATTCTGACAAATGGATAGAATCAATAACGCACTTTTCTAAATTAGATTCTGCTAGTATAAAGAAACATCTTTACTTCACGCATTAATGTTTTGAGCCAGGATAAATTTAAATATGATACCTGTGTTTCAAAGAAGAAAAAAAAGGAAGCTCACTAACTTAAATTGGTAATGAATTTTTCACTAATTCATGGTTCTTAAGTTGAAAGTCAGGGCAAGCGATAAATAAATAAAGAAGGGGCAGATACTTTAAGTTGATGAGGTCTACCATTACACCAAAGTTAAGAGATCTAGTTTACTCCAACTGTCTCACTGTAGTCTCTGTTCTCTAATTTTGACAATCTTGGTTACACAGGCAAAAAAGTCTAATAAATTAACTTGAGGGCATATGAGCATATCTGAGATTATAGCAATTAATACTGCAAATTCGTAGCAACAATATGAGCCACTCGGTGTGAGACCATGTAGAAAGGGAAAATGGCTTTATTTCAAAACAAAACTGAATTCACTGGCATTATCATTTCCACATAGCTAGATGTGGGAATGTACTGTGGTCGTAGTGACCTGTGGAAGTGTGCGTGGCCATCGTTGTGGTGTATGCATCCTTAATAGCCAGAGCCTTCCAACAGACATGCGGAGATGGAGCAATCTTTGTGTCAAAAGTAGGTCATAAAAGGGCTTCCTGGAGGGGAACCATTTTTGTTTCATTCACTTTACAGTCTGTTGCTTTCCATTTTTGGCTCATGCAGTAACTTCATTGATCCTCACAGGCCTTGTCATTCACTGCAGTGGTGAGTGAGGCGGTTCATAAATCCACACTCCACTGAAACAGAATGACCAGCAGGCACGGGAATCAGTCAGGAGGAAGGAAGGACACACAGGGAACAGTGATCACACTTCAGAATCAATGTTAGCACCCAATTTTTTGTTACATGTGAACATGAAGGCGTTCATGCTGCTTCAAAATAAAATAAACTCACTTCCTATGATTTTAAGCAGTGCTTTGCAGACTGCTTTGTGTGTATGAGTATCTCCGCTAGTGTCAATGGGGACTTAGATGGAAATTCAAAAGAGAAAATGATTGCTGTGTAAATGTGGATGTGAAACTGACGAGCACTTTGTAATGCCTGCCTAGCCTCTCTACCTTGGTTATCTTTACCTAAGGAGAACTGTTACAAATTGCAATATCTTACTTCCAAAACATAGTCAGGTTGTAGTAAGAGGATAATGTGCTTTAAATTAATTGCACAAGCTGCAAGATGATTGCAACATGGGTGGAGCAAAAGGTAACACTGTGCTGTCCCGGAGCCTCTGATGGAAACAAGAGAACAGGGTGTAAATAACAAACGACATGGCAGGATTTGACTACAATCCCTGGCAGGAGGCCAATAACAATATTCTTCGAAAACTGACGGTCATGATTTATCATATTGTGTTCTGTGTGTGTGTGCCAGAATAGATGCAGTAGTGTATTTTAAAAATGCATAGGAACACAATTGTCTAAATAGAAAAAAAAATGGTTAAGAAGATAGATGGCTCCTTTATGAGGATTATCTCAGCAGCTTCAACATCAACAATCTGCAAAACAGCTGCGTTTTAGCTTTAACAGTTCTTGCTTCTGTCTCCTCTCTCATTTTTATTGTGAGAGGACAGAAGAAGCCTTTTAACAAGACAAATGTAGGTTCCAGTTGTAAAAGGATTTTTTCTAGACAATTAGTGCTGGAAGGAAAACAATCTATGAAGGAACAGTATCATTTTCCCCATTGCTCCCTTCCCCCATGGCTTTTCCTTTAAATACGATGGAACCTTAATCTGTGCTCTTTAGAGTAGAGGTAATGAAATTACAGAAAGGATGTGAAAAGTATCTGTGAAGGTAAACTAATACTTTCTATTGTGTAAACCACAGATATACTGCCTGAAGATGCACAATATGAGAAAGTTAAAGGAAAGGAATCAATATGAGGAAAGATTTTATTTTTCATTTAGATTTTAGAGATCCATTTGGCAAAGAGTTACTTAAGAAGTATACCTAGGTCCATTTAATTCATTGCTGACCTGTCTGTATTTCCAAGGCCTCTGACATGCCAAACAGGTAACTCATCTCATGCAACTGCAATGTACTTAGTCAGTGAGATCATGGCTAACAGAGTGAAGAAAGTCCTGGGTTTGATATTCACTGCTGATAGGGATATTTGCATCTGGGCTGTCCGTGTTTGTTACCCAGTGCTGCCACTAAGATGTCAGATTACAGCTGCTCCTATGACACTCAGTTCTGATGAGGTTGGTCCTGAAGAAAGCAATACAGCACGTTAGAAATTGGATCAGTAGTGTTTGTAACGTTTTTTTGCTCCGTCTGACACTAAGCATTCCCTAATATTGTGCATTTAACAGACACACTCTTTTTTATGTGCTTTGAGGAAGAAAGTGGGCCTTTCTCCTGTGTTTCAGCCCAACTGAATCCTGATTTGTCTTGGAGATCATCTGACCATTTGAAACAACAGAATCAATTATTTTTCCACCGAGTCACTGGCTGTGTGTACATTCATAGCACCAGCAGGCGTATTTCCGAGCACTTGAGTCTGATACTCTAAGCAGTACCCACGGATACACATCTGCTGTGCCTCCTCTACACACCATGCAAATGATGTGCGAGGGACCATTGTGTGCTCTTTTATAATAACTTTCTCTCAGCCATCTGGCTAATTCTGGGGTGTTGTTTTTGATTCTGTGATTTTTGACAGCTGTGACCGTGCTGCTTTTTTGAGCCTGAGATCTTTTTATTTTCAGGAATCCCTCATTTTTACTCTGTATTCTATTTCTCCCATTTGTCTTTGGCCTATTTTTTCTCCCTCTGAGCAGTGAATTCAGCCTCACATATTAAGTTTAGAGCACAGTGAATGTTAATCTTTACCCTTTGAAATCCATAGGCGTGCTTCTTATTGTGGAGTTACTTCACTCTTTAATCCATGCAGCAGAATTTGAAGGTAATACTGACTAACTTAATGGTCTGTCATTTGAGAATGTGGCTCTGTGGTTCCCACTTCAGATATCTTTTAAAACAGCCTTAACCCTGGCCATTATCTCAGCCAGAAAGGTTGGAGAGATCTTGGCATTTAGGAGCGCTAAATTCTCTTCCAGATTGTCTCAAGAAATTACACTTCTGAATTTGATTTCTGAGACCTCACCCATCCTCAGAAGGTTGTCAGACACAGTGGTGTTGTTTGCCATTGGCTGGCTGGCTGCCTTTTGGCAGTCTCCTACCAATTGCTGCCATGGAAGGAGTCCTAGACTGCAAACTGCGAGGCTCAGGGCATCTCATTAGGTAGTTAATGTATGCTGAGTCCTGTGCTGCCATTAAGCAGCCATTTCCTGGTAAATCAGGTATGCTCTGAGGATGTGAATAGCCTTTTAGCTTTTGTGTGAAAGCGCCTCAAAGTTCTGGCTGGCAAGGCCGCCAAAATATTTCCTTACATTTTCCAGGCAGCATGACTTGCTAAATGTATTTAGATGTAAGACAGCCTTTTTCAATCCAGGCCTTGTACCCAAATGTCTCACCTCTGTGCTTGCATCCTGGAACTAGACACTGCAAGGAGTCATCCAATAGTGAGCCTACACATGACCAATCACCCGAAGAAGAAAGGAGTGCTGCTTTCCAGGAACTGGATGTACTTTGAAATGTTGTCTACGTGCACAAACACAGCTCACACTCCACTTAGAGCAATTATGCTCTTGTATGTGATGCTAGTCTTTAAACAAGAGTCCTTAAAAATTAAAATGAACTGAAAATGGCACATTGCACTGTACCCCTGTGTAACATGTAACTGGCACAAGGAGGCCACAGTGGAGCACACTTTAATGGCATTATTGCAGTAAGAAGTCTGTGATGTGATGTGACCACGTAGTATGAACTGGCACATTTACAGCACTTCTCAAGGAACAACCATTTTTCTGGAACTTAGCTAGAATTCTTTATTAGAACTTATATCACAAAATCTAGATCTCAAAATCTACCTCTCAAACAAAGCTCTTTTATGAAATTTTGTTTAAAATAATTAGATGGTATTTTGAATGTATGTTAATCAAATTTTCAGAGGAAAAAGAAACAGAGGTGGATATGAGTGAGCTCTTGAGTTTTCACAATACTGCTTTTAAAATCAAACATAACGCTGCATGTGTGTTACAAGTAATGTGTGATATACCATGACTAAAGCTGACAGAGTTTATAGGTGATCAATATTTTAATTGGCATTCTTGACTTCAGACAGGATCTGTAGAAGAGCCTTGATGAGTTACCCCTCACAGTCCAGATGACGTTTATGAGTTCTATTCCTGCTCAATTGAATTGAATTGACTTGTACCAGATTTACAGAAATAGCTACAAATTCATCTTGGTTTTTATTTAGTTATGGGAAAGATGTTTTGTTACTATAAAACGTTTGTTTTGGACTTCAGAGCAGTAAGGCAACTTCCCTCATGCTTGCTAGCTGTTGTGTTTATGGTTTTAGAACGTTGTCTTTTCAGAGTGGCCCTGTTAACAGCTGGATTGGAAAGGTGCTGGAATAGGATCTCAGAATCATCTCTGAAGAGAAGAAATGTAGTTTAAAACTCTGGAGCTCATATTCAGTCCAACCAGAGGTTGAATATTTTTTACAACAGTGAAAAAGAACGAACCTTCATCAAGATGCTACTGGGGCTATGATTCTACATCCTTAATGAACAGACTTGGTTTGACTGATGGTTGATTGATGGTTCCATATCAAGCAGATGGGTAGCACAGATGTTTACTTCATGAAATGCTTTCATAAATAATAATTGTTCCCCCAGACTTCAGTCAGGTGCCACCAGGTGGTATAAAGACTCTTTGTTTCCCTGACTTTCCACTCTGGTCTCTCTTTCTGTCATCCTGTTTTTATCATCTGCTAGCTTCTTCATGCAGAAGCAGTAATTCTCTTGACTTTGTCAATCAGACAGCCTGTCAGGAATCAGTTTTATGCAAATGATATTCACACTCCTAGTACCTGTATTCTAAGGTTTATAAAGCAGGTGCTGCACGCAGAAGAAATGGGGTCAACACCAGTTTAGAGGGAATGAGTAACAACAGAGCTGAGAAAATCTAGGCAAGAAATGGTACTGTGCAACAGCATGTTTTACTGACACTTTGTGCCAAAACATGCAAATGTAAGTTTTTGGATGCATTTTGGAAGGAAAAAGTTATCTTCAAGAAGTGATCTTCGAACAGCTAACTGCTATTTACTTGCAAAGAGTCTACATTTTCACTAATATTCCAAATAGCTTTAAAAAAATAATAATAAAAGCTTTGTTTTTACAGGAGAATCCTTTCAAGGAGAGAATTGTGGAATCTTTCTCAGAAGATGGAGAGGGGAGCCTCAGCTTCAATGATTTTGTGGACATGTTCTCTGTGCTCAGTGAAATGGCTCCCAGAGAGCTTAAAGCAATCTATGCCTTTAAGATCTATGGTACTGTATTGGGATGCTTTTGTATGTGTTTGTTGAAAATAGATGAGTATGAGAGTTGCTGGTGATCTTTGCTTCTTTTACTGTTTAGATTTTAACACAGATAACTTCATTTGTAAAGCAGACCTGGAAAAAACCCTCAATAAGCTGACCCGAGAAGAGCTAACAGCAGAAGAAATCACTCTAGTTTGTGAGAAGGTGATAGAAGAAGCTGACATGGATGGTGATGGGAAATTAGGATTTGCAGATTTTGAAAACATGATTTCCAAAGCACCGGACTTTCTCAGGTATCGTCTTAAGAAAAAGATTGTCACTTGGCATATTTTTGGGTATTCTTTCTGTCTGTCGGCTGTGTAGTGTAGTATAAGAAATGTCAGATGTAAGAGAACTGAGCTTTACCAGAGGACTAGAGGATGACTTCTTAACCTAACTCCATTTACTTCTGTAGAGCATATTCCAGTTCTGTCTTAAGACTTAGAGCTCAATGACTTTCAATTATGCCCTCCTTTTTTTCTGTCTGTATTTGTGTGAATTTTTCAGGAAAATATTTTCATGTTCTATCAAGTCAAATACAAGCTATTCTCAACCAAGGGTCCCTGCTATCTATATAGGAACCTTTCTAGTGTGCCAAGACTCATATGTATTTATTTTTTAACAAAATTACAGATGTTGAGTGTCATGGCAGATTCAGTTTCCTTTTTTTTTGTCCTCTTAGTGGAAAATAGCCAAGTATTGCCTTATTGCCAAAGAGTAGGTGAGTTGTGTAAATGTGCATAAATATTATATGCCTATTACAAATCTGTGTGGAAACACATTGATCATTCTCATTGAGAGGGTGAGAGCTAGGGATTCATAATGGTTACAGAAACTCAATTAAAATGATTAATTACTGCAGTCTTTTTTGCAATCCACTGTTAAATAGTATTTTTTTTAATAACAGAATTTTTGTGTGTGGTGTTTTTTCTCAATACTCTTTAGATAAAGCCCAGCTATCTTAAGGGAGAGTTTTTCTTGAATGTTTTGTGTTTAAAGAGACCTTTTACAGAATGGACAATGTCTTTTCATTTTTACACATGGATACAACATTCTACATAAACTTACAGTTAGGACTGTTTTTCAAGTAGGGCAAGGATAGAGCCTCTTTGAATGGAACAGCCAGCAAAAATAAGGTACTTGGGCTGGGAGGAGTTCATGCTTGGATCTTGAATCTGTTGGCAGTGGAGGCTGAAGCTAAAACCTAGGTCTGTTTCTCCCCAAATTTCAGAAGGCTGAGTTATCTACGTCTAGTAGTAAATGTGTGATAACTTCAAAACGTTCTTTCTTTGTTTTTGTTCATACACGTGACTGTCAAGTTGGTGATGTGGCTGACTGGTGACAATTGCTAATAACGGAAGTGCTGGCATTTGGGAAGATAAGTAATCCAACAGTTGTCTGCAATGCAGGCAGGCATGCAGTATGAATGCAAGTTGTTTTGGGAATGTTGGAACTAGTGAATTCAGATTTCTGCAGACTTGTGTCTCCTGATTAGTTAGCTTATGTCTGAGAAGGAATTGAGTTTTGATTTCATGCACTGCTGTCTGTACAGAAGCTGCTGGGGTCAGGTAGAATTTCCTTTAATCAGTGAAAAGGCTGTGCAGTAACCTACAAATCTGGTAGATAGCACAGATCAAACGTGAAGAAGAGAAGGCAGATCTGAAGAGTCAGCAGAAGCTGTAGTTTCAGAGGTTTCCTGTGCCATGACCGATTTTACTGCTGTGTTGGAGAAGCTTGCAAACTACTGACTAAAATCCAAGCTGAGAATGCTGTGCAATCCAATCATTTTCTGGGAGAGGCAGAGAGGAGTGTTTGCCAACATACTCATTGGAATGGCTGTCATAATAATTTTTTTTCCAGGCTTCTGATGTGCAACCTGACATGCTAGCAGTAAACTTATGCCTGAACAATCTTCTTGATGTTCTTGATGTTCTTAGTGTTAAAAAATATGAAAACATAGTTTCATGTTCTCAAATCATGGGATTATGAAGCTTAGGATGCAAGACAGTAAGGCTTTATCTGTGGCTTTGCCTCTGCTTCAGCATGTGATCTCTGCTGAGCCATATATCACACAACTTTCTCTTCTTTGTTAAATGAGTCCAGTGCTTACCTGACTTCTGACAAACCTGGAGAACTTTTATAATATGAACTATCCAAATGTAAAATCTCATTACTGAGGAAGAATATCTTCTTTACCCTGTTGATAGGAATGTTGCCTTCAGAAACTTTCCTTTGTATACCCCCTTTTTTAAAGCACTTATTTCACACAGCTCAATATACTGTTATTTTTTTAAGCTGGAATACTATTATGCATACTTAATATATACAGCAGGCATTAATATTGACACTGTTAGCCAGGCTTTCACTTGATCTGAGCTAAAGTTCTTTCCTTCTATGTTGACTAATTTTCCTTATGTCACCACTTGCTTCTCAAACCTCTATGTAAGAATACTGCATAGGTTTAACATCTTACAGGCAGCCTTTGCAAGCTTTGTGCTGCTGTCAGGCAAATGAAGATGCAGGAAAGTCTGTTGCTTGATTTGTGCTGCTGCTGTTGATGACTTTTGTTAAAGATTAGATGAAAACTGCTTATTGTTGACCAAGAAAGATGATGTATGCATTTTTGGCTGTTATCGTGGAAGCTTGAGTAAGCTGTAAATAACCGTGACAGTTGCTAGTTCAGAAAATTTGATTTCAGTAGGTTTATTTCACTCAAAATCATTATCATTTAGAAGCTGCTTGTAGTTTAATGGAAGCATTTGCACTCTGAGCTGGCATTAGCTAAGTGTTCTGTTCTACAAGACTGGTTACATTTTCCACAGGAAATTGGTTTATAAATCATCCTCGAAGTTTCAACTTGTTTGAAGGCCTGAGGGTGAAACATACTATAACAATTTGAAATGGAGCTTGAGAAGAATATGGCATTAGTAACACCTGGGAGCTGCCAAAACTAGGCAGAGAAACAAAACATGAAACAAAAAGATGTCACTGGAGATGTACTATTCTGAAACCATTGTGGGCCTTTTCTCCTATAACGGTTGACATCCTAACTCTGGTTCTACCCAAAGCTGAAA
This sequence comes from Penelope pileata, assembly GCA_013396635.1. NCBI lineage: Eukaryota > Metazoa > Chordata > Aves > Galliformes > Cracidae > Penelope > Penelope pileata. The sequence continues at coordinate 99,557 of WBMW01001092.1, forward strand.
TGACAGGAACTATGTCTTAGGATTTCATGCATTTCATAAGGCCTGTTCTAACCCTATCCCAAATTGCAGGTGATCTAGTTCCTAAGGACTAAAATCAGAGCTAGTGACAAATTGGTAAGAGATGATTAGTGAGAAAACAGTGGCAAGGAATCACTTTAGTCAGTATTTTCTTATTAGTAAAATGCTTAATTTTTGATGGCCAAAATGACACTCAATACAAAAATAATCTTGGTCCTTAGAAAAAGAAGTGTCAAATTTGTCTGCCTAGTTTGACCTGCTTAGGACCCCAAATGCTGTGCTAGAGCAGAAGTGCAGTTGGGAAACATTTTGCTTTGCTCTATATCCAATTAATAAGTCAATTGACACTTAATTTAATTCAGTGCTGTGCTTGGCCCTCTAATCAAATATTTTCAGATGGAATTTTCTCTTCAAATGTGTAAATCTTCCTGAAAGCATGAGAGAAGACTTGCTATGCAGATAACTAGTAATAAGAAATGAATTATCCAAACATGGATTGTAACTGTCCTGGAGAACAAGACAGTTTGCAATGCAAGTGATAAATCTGTGTTCTACAGCTGTCATATGAACTGTCATATGAGAAGTGAGAATATTCCTGCCACAACAAAGCGTGAGTCCATCAAAATGGTAGCAGTTTCCTGATGAAATAGTAAGTCCCTGTGCTGTCAAAGTCTGGCAGGTTGGATGCAGGCCTGAGGATTGACTTTTGAGTCCTTGTCAAGAGTACAGCCTTTGTCTGAATATTAGCAATCCTTGTGTTTGGAGTAGCTTCCATAGGTGATTTCTAAGATTATATGAGGAACTGTCCTCCTGATACGTCTGAAACTACAACAAGGAACAGCAGAGCAAGGCTTCTGCAGGTCGAATGGTATAGCTGCATTTCAAAAGTAGTGGTATCATTTTCTTACCAGTCCATTAATATCTTTATCAACAACTTCTGACTGAAAATAAAAATGTCTCCCTGTCCAAAAGATCTTAAGCCTTCTAATAAAACCAGAGTTGAAATTATTAGACCTGCTTCTTCCGTAAGCAAAATCTTTCATAAAGAGAATTTCTTTAAATGCTGTCACTGTTCATCCTACTATAATTCTAGTATCAAGTCATTTGTTTATACTTGATCTTCCTAGTTGTCAGGCATTCTGTAAAAAGGATGGCCATACTTTCTGGAGTAAAATTCAGTAGGTTTAGGAATGCATTTCATCTTGAAATACTTCAATGTAAATGAAAATGCACTTCAATTTTTTTCACCCTCTCAACTGTCCTTACAAGGAGGAAGGAGAAGACAGAGCAGAGATTCAGAGTCTTTATGGAGCACCTTCCTCTATGTGCTCCATGTGCATGATGAAAATGTTGTGCATGATGATAAATGTGTCTCTCTCAATATTTTTGCTTCCTTTGCAGTACTTTCCACATAAGAATCTGAAGACGTTTGTGTGAGCCAGTGTTATCAGAAATGACTTGGCAGTCCAGCCTATCTGAATCTCAGGCACTTTGGGGGCTTTTGTCCTCTAACTGTGGCTTCTTAGAACTCAAAAAGTACTGAAGTAATTCTGGTCCACAAAGAGAGAGAAGCATCCTTTGACCTGCAGGATATTTGGAACAGTCGTGTTTTTATCTTCACTGCTGGCCAAGCACTCTGGCAAAGATGGTTGTATGCTGGGTTGTGGTTGTTCTTTTTCTTTTTTTTTTTTAAACAGGCAGAATCAGAATGTTACTAAAGGTATTTCCACATAGTTTTTATATTTATGAATATTTAATACCGCTCGTAAAAGCAAAAAAAAAAAAAAAAGTCAAAAAAAAGAAAAGAAAAGAAAAAAAAATATAAGCTTGGTGACTTTTCCAAGAGAAAAAGAGCATGGGCCTTAAATAATGAGATGCCTCTATCACTGTGTTGTACAGCTGGGGATCTTGCATGGAAATAATCTCACATGAAAGAACTGCAGTCAAGATCAAACTCCCAGTGTTGAAGACAACCACATCCCAGGTTTGCCTTTCAGTCACTGAAGTGGCAGTTGCTGGGTTTGGTGCTTACCTTCAACTAATATTTTATGGAATATCATGTCCTTATGAAACTTGAAATATTTGCCTTTTGTATATGATAACTGCATATGTGATTCCTTTCTTCCCAAGAGAAACTTTGAAACTGTGTCCTTATTCTCAAAGGGAGCCTTGCATTTTACTCATTCTATGGTCTGATAATGTTGAATAGAAGAATACAATCATCTATAATCCATGAAGAAATTAAAGAAGCACAGCACTATTACTAAGGACATGAAAGGACTTTTTCTTTCTAAACCAGCTATGCAATCTTTCCCGTAAAATGCATGAATGCAGCTCAGTATTTCTCTTTCCCCTCCAGCTGGAAATCAGCTACTTTTTTTTTTATTTTTTAATTCCAGTACTGCTTAGGTACTGGGGCCTGAAGACAATCATATATGTATTACTGTTCTAACAGTCAATAGAAGGGCTCTGTCACTTACATGGCTTCTGTATCAAAGTCATAATAATTAAAACTTTTGATGCATTTTATCGTGCTTTGAGAATTTGTGGGCTATGTGCATTAATTTCCATTCCATTCATCATTCCAATTACTGTAAATTTAAATCTTTCAAGGCTGAAATATGTTATGATATTGAAATAGTTGATAAAGTATAGAAATCAACCTCTTGCTATTTCTGTAGGCATGATGATGCTCTCTACTTTGGAGCCTGTAATGGATGGCAAGCTTGCAGTTTAGCTTGCTGTTCAAATATACACAGTATGCATCAGGAAACATTTATTTAGCAGCATGGTTGGATGTTAAAAGACTCAGGAAATTTTGAGTATCCAAGGTGTAAAGGACCAACTTACCTAAACATACTGAAAATGAATCTTCTATATCTGGAATAGTATTTATTTTTGACAGTTTTTAGAGGGATCATATTTTTAGTCAGTAGTGTTTCTAATATTTTACTACTTCTTCCTTCTGGTAACTATACAGACAAAGGACTTGGAGCCTGAAGTTCCTTTGATTTGTTTACCCAAGTAAAAATAACATAAATCAATCCTGATGCTCAGCTCTGATTGAGTCTCAATCTTCTTTATCAGCCTGATATTTTTTTACTTCTTTCAAGACAAGATTAATCTTGAAATCTTGTGAGATGTGTTTTTCTGTCCCTATTAATATGTAAACTAAAAGGTGCAACGTTCTGGATTGGGTTGTTAAAAGGATCTAGGCTGATTTTATAGGTCAGTTTACTTTAGCATCCATGATCTTTTTCTATATTTTAAAATTTACGTTAGCTAAAATTCTTTATTCCTTTCCTGACACTGTGTGTTGTTCCACAATTAGATCATTGTCTCCACTTAAAGGAAGATCTCAGTTGCCTTGGAATGTGCTCAGTGTGTTTCTTAGGTCCTCCCTGACCTGGATGCCATATAGCAGTTGAAGAAATTCTTGGTCTTGCAATCAGGTGCTTAACTCTGGAATCCACCCATGTGAACAGAAGCACAAAGAGAAGAAGAAATGAGAATATTGTGAAGGAGTGCACCTATCTACATTTAAAGAGAAATCTTGCAAAATACTGCAGATACAAATTCATGCACTTGTCCTAACACTCTTTATTTCTTTGATTTATGATCATTTCCTGTTCAAAATAAATAAAATCCCAAGCAACACAGTATGCTGCTGGAGTTTGAGAGAGATCCGTACTCTAAATGCTCTGGGAGCAAAATAATCCTGCCTCATAGCAGGTAAGTTGTTGTACCATCTGATAGCAAAAAGAAGTTTTGCATTTCTGGTTTCTTAGTTGTCTCTCTCTTACTGCTGAAACATCTGTTACAGGGAGAGGACTGAGTGAATAGAAATGCAGAATGATTGTTTGCAGGCATAAATAAGACTATGAAGTGAAAAAAAAAAAATATCCAGCTGTATTCTGCTACAGTATTTTTAGCAGAATGTTATGAGTTCACCAGCACGTGTTCCTTCAGCCAGACCTACTTATTCAAAAGGAGCTGTCAGGTGACTTAGAAAGAAGCTGAAACAGGAAAAGATACAGATTTTTTTTTTTTTTTAAGTATGGGTTCGCCGTTAAAAGCAAAAGAATATCACATTACATATTGCAAAAAAGACCTTAGGTGCTATTGAATATTTCCATATTTGCCTTCAAAAATGGACAAAGAAAAAGAGAAATTACGCAAAGCCTCTATTAAACTAGCTAAGTGTGTCTGTATAATCTCTGGATTACACGCACTCAAAGCCTTTAAGGACAAGAAGGATCTGGTGGAACTGAATAAAACCATGTCTAAAAGCAAGTAACAATCAAGTTACTTGGTAACACACCTCCATTTAAGGATGTTTTAAAGGAATGCCATAAGACAAGATGCACAGTAGCAGCCTGCAGGTCACAATCCGATCTTTATTACTTCCATATTTATTTTCAGCAACTTCATTGACTTCAGGGGAATGGACTCGCATGTCTGCAATCAGAGCTGTGTTGAGGAAAGCAGTTGTTCTTTTGCTGCAATTCTTTGTCCTCTCTCATGCCCTTTAATATAATCTTAAAATGCTGATTATTGGCGGGTTACCACATAGGCTCAGCACTGGAAATTTGTAGCAATCACATAGAGACAGCCTCCTTTCCTTTTCCCCCAAGGCTAATTTTTGTTTGCTTACACTTTAGAGGCACTTCTGAGGCACCATCGCAGGGTGGCACCCGAGCACCGCAGCAGAGGGGACGCAAACGGGAAGGCGAGAGCTGTGCGTGCCTACTGACTTCAGAACTATAGGTAATAACAGTTTCATATCTGATAAAATTAAAGAAGTTAAATCTTAGAAGGGGCCACACTAAAGATTTCTGAAACAGGTGCGTGAATACTCATTGATTTTATGGAAGTCGAGTACATGAGAGCTCTTTGTGTAACACACAGTAGTTGGACTGTGACCCACTATGATGACAGTTTCTCCTTTATGGTGTTCTTAACTTTCTCTCAAATGCAGATACTGTGATTTTCAATGCAATTGCTTTTTTTTCCTTTATTGTGACATTGGTCTCAGTACTATCTGATAGAGATCGGAATAGAAAGCAATTTTTCCCTTTCATGAGTTAATGTCATTTTTGTTCTGTTTCTTCGGTTTCCTGTGTTTCAGTATCATTGGATATTCTTTTAATATCTTTTTTTTTGTTATAAAAGAGCATCCTTCTTTTTTCTCTGTATGAATTATTTCATATATATCTGTCACGTGTTCTCTGGAATTATAGTGGCTGCAGTTGTTCCAGGTAATAGCAAATTTAAGATTTTTTTCTGTATTTTCTGCCTTACCTTTTTGAAGCTGAACTGGCTTGTTTGTGTCAAGTCACTGATACTCTGAGTAGAAGTCTTTCTTGGTCATCCACGGTATTTACATATTTTTCTTGTAAAAAGAAAGCATAAACATGGAATAATTCAACTTTTATTATTTTAGATGTGCATTATGTGGTACATTGAAGTTTATCTACCATAAGGTTTTCTGTTAACCAGTTTTATGTTGATTGCTAAAAAATATCTTATTGTCAAATAATCCAGCTATATTCTCAAATAATCCAGGGTTTAAGGATATGGCTAGTACTCAGTCTGTGGCAAAGATGTTGTTCAGAGTAGAAATGCTTCAGTGCATTAAGGTCAAAGCAACGTTAGCCCCATGTGATGTTGTTTCTCTCCTCAGTGATGCGGAGTCTGCTCCAATGTTTTCTTTTTCTTTATGAGAGCTGGTGAGGTCCTATGAAAATCTCCGAAATTTGAAATGTCCATGAAAAATTAAACAAGTATGGACTTTGCAGAAACCAGAAAAACTCATGCTTTAGAGATTTGAGTAGAGTCAGATTATTTCCTGAAATAACAATATAAAGAAAGGTAGAGGTTTTGGTACCAGCATATTCATAGAGTGGGCAATACTACACTTGTCAGCTCAAGATGCTGAGCTGAAATAACAGCAGGATTAGAAAGATTTGTAATGTTATTGACCCACGTACCTTGGCTGGGACAGACTGGAAATGAAATCGGATGTAGGCGGCATTAAAGGCCATTAGGTGGCTGATGTCCTTAGGAAGACGTGCCTGAGACAGAGGTGAAGGACATCATGAACAGATGCTTTGCTTTGTTCTCTGTATCATTTTGCAGTCCTGGGTGTCTTGTAGAGATGCTGGTGACACAGAGTGACTATCAAATTCTCTTTGGGGGGGAAGAGGAAGAGACTGTTGTTGGTGGAATTAAAAGAGCATCAATATTGCAGATAAGAGTGCCTTTGTTTAACTGGAAGTTCTGCCAGGCTTGTCTGTAGAAGGCATTTTACAGTCTGGACCCTGAATGAAATTCCGCACTGCCCGATTCTTTAGCCTGCCTGATTTGCAAGACCAACGACAAGCCAGCCGCATCAGGCTCCTCTGCCTTGCTAGGCTGCAAAGTGGATTACTTATTCCCTCTGTATTCCTCTCAGTTAAGATTTGCTGAGATGCAAATACTTTTCTACTTAAATCCATGACTTTGTTGTCTCTGTTTTGCACACATGTGGTTAAGCCTTGGATGCACGCTGCTGAGCGCGTGCTCACAAGCCCCGCAGCGCACACCCTGATTTATTCTCTCCTTTCCAGTTCTGTGCACATATGGGTTGAGGCTGTATGTGCCTAAAAATGTAGGCCAAAGTGTTTTCATTCTGCTAGAGAACTCTGGGCAGCAGTCCAGGTCCTCTGACTGTAACCTCTCTCAGATGCAGTCAGCAGGCAGCTGCAGCCAGCAGCGAGGCTCCTTGCTGCTCCCCAGCGCTGTGCGGGCCGGGCAGAACAGCAGCTGCCTGCTGGAGACGTGGGTCCTTCAGGAACAGCTCTGTGAGAACACAGGTACAACATGCCCATTTGCTTTACAGAAGTGGTTCTCTGCTCAGCCTCAGGAAGCCATGCTCCCTCATGCAGGCCGGGTTTGGCTTTTCACAGACCTTTCTCCCCCAGTGCGGACGAGCTGCTCCTCACACCGCCCTGGAGACAGGATGGCAGTAAGCTCGCACTGATCGTCTGATTCTAGTCATTAATATTCTGGGTTACTTCAGTGACACTTAGAAATAAATTAATTTTCACCGGGCATTTTTCCCTTGAGAGGAAATGATTTTCTGTTTTGGAATCGGTCCAACTTTGTCATTATGGCCTGGTAGACCCCGAAAGAAGAAAGAACATTGGGATTTTAACCTAAGCAGTCCTTCTGGTTTTCAGAAAATGGTCCTGCAGCTTCTTTTGATGCAACCTTGTGCAGTAAGATTGCACATACAAACAAACAAAAAACGTGGATTCAGAGAGAATTCCCTCTGTCGGAAAAAATTGAAACTGAAAGACTGTATTTGCTCTGCCTAAACAAATGGGTGAAGTAATGTTTGTATTCAGAGAAACAAACTCAATTCCAGGAAATTCAATAAGCTTTTCATGTTTAAGTTTTCCTCTATTCTGTGGTGATTTTAGTGACAATTTTTCTTCCAGTAATAAAATCAGATATGATAAGGAAATATAAATATTCCATAGTGTAATTTCACACATTCTATTGATGTCAGTAGGGTTAGAATTCACCATTTCTCAGGTCACCCTTTAAACTTTGTCATTCTGCAGAATTTGATAGCAAATGTTCCTAATGAAATGACTCAATCCCATGTGACTCAGTATTTTTCCATTTCCAGTTACCTCCTGTAAAAAAGCAGAATACAAAGAAAGAATTATTGGCATCCAAAAAGGTTGGTGTATCTTGAGGTCTTTTCCTTCTATCAGGAAATTCACAAAATTAAATACTGGGTTATTAATGCTTCAAGTCCAACCCCAATTGCTTAGAGCTGTTTCTTTTTCTCACTGTGGTAATTCTATACAAGGCAGGTATCCTTGAGGGCCTCATTCAGCAACAGGCAGGCTGCTGCTCACTTCCATTGGCAGGCTTCACAGCCTAGATACAAGGGCTGCTCCAAAAGCCATCCCTCTTGTTTTATTATGTGGACCCACAATGTCAGAGACAGATGTTGGTGGGATGGCAGCAGAGGCTGAACCTTCCCACCCATCTCCCGTCCCATGTTGTTGCTGTGTGACCGCTGGCAGCAGAGGGGCACTGACACAATGGCGTCTGACATGGGAGTGCAGGTGGAGCAAAGGGGTGGGACTGAATTCCTCCATGTGGAACAAATGGCACCCACTGACATTCATGGGTGCTGCTGAATGCTGATGGAGCCCAAAGAGTGGCTGTGAGCACAGTGAGGGGGGGTGGTGCCTTTCAGCAGTGGTGACAGTGGGATGTCTCTGCTGGGGCAGACTTGTATGAGTGCAGCATGCAGCTCTTGTTCATCACAGGTGAAAATGCACAGCTCATTGTGGTGGCTGTGCTGAAAAGGAGTATTTTGTAGCTGAGAATTTGCTCTATCCAAGTGTGTGCTCTTTGTGGCTGTTGTAGTTTTCATAAAAATAAACAGGAGGCATTACTTTCAGAGCAACCTATATGAAAGATGACCAACCAGTCAATGACAGTGAGGATGAATCTTCCCTGAGATTACTGAAAAACACAAAACCTCCCTGAATCTGAATCCATTTAATCTGTGCCTTACATGTGCTATGTGAGTTTTATGGCTTTACTGACCCAAAGAAAGAACATTTGAGGTTTTATAAATACAGATGTGAGTTTGCACTGTTTTATTAGTTTCTTGTAAAACTGTACAGTGAATTCAGCTGACATTCCATCTCATTTGCTTGCTTGAAAGGAGTACATTTTGTATGCAGAGGCTGCAGGCTTACCACTATGTGGCACTGCCCCAGACATTCTGAGACCATTTGATGAATTCTGCTAAAACCAAAGTAAATATAATAAACAGTATTTGCGTATTTCAACCGAACTCCTCCTGGTGACAAACTTGAAATTTCTTATATCTTCTTGAAAATGTCAGAGTAGCATTTGGAAGTTCAACTCATGAATCTCTGTCGTGTGTTATGTGCTAGCCAGAGGACTATCCCAGTGCAATGGGTTTGGCTTCAGGTCCCTCGGGTCTGCCAAGGGATTCAGAGCGTATTCTGATCACACAGCTGTAGTAATAGAGTCCACTGTGCTCATTGTACTTTCATTGAGAAGTATAGTTGTGTTAGAGAAGCAGAACAATTATTGACCTGTTGATGGTGTATTCTAACTGTTGCTTAATTTTTGCTTCTTTTCAGCAGAGGACTGCTAGAGAAGAGTATTTCCACAATTAATTTGCTGTGTTGATTTTGTGAATACCAGTGCAGAGAGGTGAGGTGAGGGAAAATTAAGCCTATTGTGTTACAAGATCCTAGAAAAATTCCTCACCTGTCTTAGTAAAGCAAAGCTGAGAGGGTTATGAATCCTGTAGTGAAACTCAGGAATCTTGACTCAGTGACCTACAAAACCTCCTTTCCCTCCCCTATTTACCTTAAGATATATAATACAGGTGGAATTTTTGAATTAGTAGCTGATCTACCCCTCTTGAATCTAATAATTTACAAATAAATGTGATTCTTCATGACCTTGGTTCTTATTAATCTCCATTTTATCTCCCACTAAAAAGGGGAAGATGATGAAGTGTAGGCAGAGGAAAAAGAGTCAAGGACACTTCCCTGGTCATCTACTGATAGATTTACTCTGCCCCAAGGTAGGACTTTCAATCACCTCTGTGACTGCTGAGGCAGCCAATTTCTAAACTCTTTTTCAGCTTAGAAATCCATAAAAAGGACAGGAGGAAAATACAATTGTAGTGATAATTTTTTCATGAAGATTGATATACCATTTCTTTTTTGTGAATGGAATGTGCTTTCTATCTAGTGTTATCGTTCTAATATTTCTGCCAGTCGGGATACTGGGGTGATGTTGCTGGCTACGTGTTTCTTCTTGAGTTGATGAAATGATGTAAGCCTCTTTTTTATTTTCATTTAATGATATTTCTTGGCTCACTATAGAAGTCTAGATTTCTGTTGCTACCAACTTTGATTTGTAATCACCTGTGGTGTAAGACAGCAGTTTGTGACTTGGCTGTTTCACATCTTTCAGCTATAAGCTTAATGAGTTTATAAAAAGTATTTGTTCAACAACACAGAAGTTATAGTAAAGTGTTAATAACTGCAGAGAATGAAATTTTGGCCAGATGCATCTTTGAACATGCATTGTCAGCGAAATATTACTGAACAGAATGGAAATAGTTAGTGACGCTTATGGAATAGTCCCACTGCTTTGGGATCTGGAGAAGAAAAAGCCTCTTCACTGTGTTTTTGTCTTAAATCCAGTAGAGCTGTAAAACTGCACTGTTACTTATTTTAAATTTTCCAGTGTTCACAAGAAGACCTAAACTGTGTTGGTCAAAATTTGGGATAGATTCTTATGAAAGATGCGCAGAAACCAGTGCATTACCAACTCTTGATGTCTGTGAAATTTCAAAGGTCTTAATTATGAAGAGTTCTATTTTGTTCATTGCTTGTTTGGTAGGGGGCAGGTGTTCAGTATCTGATGTGCTTACTGAAGACGATTGAGTGCATAGCAAAAACAAGGGCAAGAGATCTGTCAAAACTGCTTAACTTCTGCAAAAAAGCTAGTCAGATTTTTTCCCTACCATTTATATATAATATTCACTCTGTAGTACGCAGTAGGAGTAACTGTTCTGTATGCATCTTATCTGCATTTGTTGCCACAGATTTGCACACTTGTTATTTTTAAAGGTGTGTTAATGTATAGATATGACCAACCTGGGATTCTGAGTATGGAATAATGTTTAAGTAACCTGCACTTTGGAAAGGTGCTTACAGATCTTCTGAAAGGACCTTATTACACGGATGCCTGAGATTAAGTAATAATTTTCCCAGACAAAGAAATCTCATATCTGGATTCAAATCCAGTTAAGAATGAAATGTTGGGAAAGATGCGTATTTAAGGAATGTGTTTCTGATGAGTATGTATTGTCTGTATTCTAACCACAGAAGTTTCATGCACCCTATCAAACCAAATGTCAGTGCCATACCATCTTTCTGAACCTGGTGGTTTGTCTTGTCAACCATTTTCAACCCCAGGTGTGTCCCACACACCAGTATTGAAACAGTCTCAGGGCCAGTCACTCTCTCACAGGAATATCACCTTTTTATTCCTGCCAGGAGAGGGAAGATGATGAGACTTTCATGTGCCATTTGCTGATGCCATATCCAAAAAGAGAGAGAAGTGATTTTTCTTATAAACAAGAGGTCTCATAAAATCAAGACTTAAACTAGCAAGGAAGGTTCATCTAGATAGGGAAGAAAGCGCAGTATTTTGAAAAGAAGGTTCATATGCATTCTATAAACGATCTAATAGATCACTGGTGATTTATAAGACCCTGGAGAGTACACTCTGGCTGGCCTATGGATCCATGATAAGCTGTACTTTGTTTACACTTCTTCGTGATTCAGTTGAAAGTCTGACAAAAAGGAAAGGTGGCAGTCTACAGGAAACCCTGTGAAATCAGACTACATCTGTTCATTCACCAGTCACTGAAAGTAGCTTAGAAGTTAGCTGGTAAGCCCAGCAGATATTGATAGCTGTTCTGTCTGGAGACGTGACTCCAGTCTGTAAGCCGTGTGCTGCATGATCAAAATGGTTATCTTTAGTTTACAGAGCACATATTTCTGACCAAAGCTTTCACCTGGAAACTTTACTGCCTGCTGTTCTCGTCAGCTTGCAGAGAATGCGTACAAAAGAGTGAATGTTTGCAGTGTTTATTCTTTTACCTCATCAAGGCCAACTGCAGCACAGCATGTACCTCCTTGCAGAAGGATTCTACCACAATAACAGATCAGCTTTGTGTTTCTATAAACGAAGAAGTCAGAGGAAGAGTGTTTTTCAGCTGTGATTCTAAAATCGGTGGTCAGTGGATTTAGGCTCTGAAGTGGCTATGTCACAACCTAACTTCCAATGTATTTTCTGATTAGTAAAACGTGTTCTGCAATGCATGACTACAGAAAACTCCCTAGATGCACATTTATCAAGAAACTAGTCTGAGCTGGATTTCTCCTCCCAGTAACCAGAGAAGGGGATTGAAGAGTGTGTCTCTCTGCTCCAATCAGAGTTCTTGTGGTCTTGTAAAAACCGACATTTCTAGTCCTACAGTCTTCTACTCTCATGTTAAAGTAATAGGAGGGCTGTTTGTTGCACAAATTTAAAACAAATCTCTTACTTACTTGTGATTGGAAATATTTACATTTAACTAGAGTTGGTTGTACTTTGCATAAGGGCACAAATGCTTTTGTTCTTACATTTGCAAATGGTTTTAAAATAAATAGGAAAAACAAATTTGTGATGGGGCCCATTCCACCCCCCCTCAAACTGGAAATGAATCAGGTTCCTCTTTTGGCACTAATATTATCAGATCTTTTGTTACTAGATGCTTTACTGGAGTTTTAAAAAAAAAAAACTCCCCCAAATATTCAGGAACGAGGACTGAATTGGTAAATGCCTGTTAGGCATCTTGGTTACTCCAGGATAAGCACTCACAAGTAGCCTGGTAATTTGAAGTTTTTTGGCAAATATAAAAACAAGGCCAACACTGACAGCTTCGGTCAGATATTTCCCCCACCTGCTTGGTCCAAAATCTGCGTCCTTTGCAAAGCAGCGTTTATATTATCTTTTTGTCAACATCTAACTCTGAAATAACATTTTCCTTATATGTTATTTCCAAGACAGACTGATGCAGTATTTGTTTGTTTCTGCCCATCCTGGGCTGCTTGCTGGAACAGGCCAGCTGTTAGGGAGGAGGCTGCAGAACACCTTCAGCAGCAGCTTGCTCTCTGTGCAGTCCTCCGAGCCCTCCAGCAGGTCTGGAGGAGCTTGATGCACAAATGCACATATAATACTTTGCTCTCTACTGTTACATATCTTGCAAGGGCAAGGAACTGCCATTGTGACCGCTGGGCTGACCTGTTGCTGCCTGTTAACTTTACTAGAACACTGATACACATGTGCAAAGCACCTGGCTGCTCATTATCCTTCTTTGTCTTTTTGTAAATCAAGATTCCTAATAAATACATCAAAGAAATGTTAGCTTCTCATGCATTTGAGATCCTTGCTATCTCAGCTAAAATGACTTTATTTAAGGAATCTTCTAGTAGCATTGCATAAAAACACAAACTTACTTAGCATAAAACTGAAGAGAATGAAGAAGTAAAACATGGCATAGCATGCCCTAAAGAAATACTAGAGAGAAAAAATATTTTCTTTGCACATCATTTATAATATTTTTAGAGTTTAAACATTTTCCTCTAAGAGACCTTTGACCACAAAGTAAAAATCACAGGATATTGTCTGATGTTTTTACCTCTTGAGTGTTGCTAAGCTGGGGAAAAGTTGAGTTGATAAGAACAAAGCATCAGCCTGGGCTTGCCAAGTTGTTTTTTTCCATACTGGACATCAAAATTAATGGAAATGCTGTAATGGAATGATACTTTATTTTCCTTTGTTTATATAATTTTTCTTTTCTGAGGTAGATTATAGAGTGAGCATAAAGGACTCAGACTGAAAAGTCGTAATTGTTTTCTGTAATTCACAGGACTAAGTTGAATGCCAGCTCATTGTTATACATTACTGTCTATGACATTAGTAAATGTCCATCTCAGTACAGTTTTCTTTTTCAGGAAGTTCTTTTTCCTGTACTGATTTCACCCATGTAAACTAAACATTCTTCCTACAAAGGAGAAGCCAGTCTGTTTGGCAAAGAAGGCCTTAGGTTCTTATTGTAAGCGTTGGGCCTTGAGATTTGTTCACGTTGGCATTAGTTGGATCCAATTCCCCAAATGTCTGCATGGGGCACAACAACCCCAGGTGAGCTTCTCTGAGCTCTCCACTCAGACAGTAAAGTGTAGTTCTGGGTAATGAGGGTACCTTCAGTCCTGGAAGTGATAAAGTCACATCAGTACCACGCTGTATCTAAACACACAGTTGTCCTGCCAAAACACTGCATCGCCATAGTTGGTGCTGGCTCTGGCTCTGTGTCGTGCTGTGGTACTCAGTGTATTCCTAGGGCTAGTTCTGAACTGACACTTCTTGTGTCAAGATCTGAATGGAGTTGGTGCAGATTGCTGCCCCGCATCCTGCCCCTTTACTCTTTCCTCGGGTAGATTTATTGCTTATATCTTCAGGATTGTGTCTAATGTGGAACTGAAGAGTCTGGATGACCACTGACCCAATAAGCAGTAAGTAAGCCATCTTAGTGGTCCTCCTCATTCATCCGTGGCTCTTTCATTAACATTCCCCCAACATGTTTCTTTTAGCCCCCTCAACTTTCTGCTGCTTTATTTGCAGAATACATTACATTATATATCCCTTTTCAGTGAGATGTTCTGAAGAAAGAAATTTAAAGGCAGAGAATCTAAGTTATTTGTTTTAATAAGTATCATGATATCATGTTCTTCCTCAAATTCTTTCACTTCTTAGGAAAAATTAATTTGTAATTCATTAATTGTTAATGAAATAACATTTGGGAGAGATGCTTCTATGTCTGCATCTCACTTTTGGGAAATAATTCATTTATGCCAGTACACAGCAGCTTTGTGATGGGGTAGCAATGTGATACCTGCTTAAGATTAACTCAATGAAACCATCAGAAGATTCTGGATAAAAATATTGTTGCTAAAGCCACATACTGCTTCAAGTAAGTTATGTATTCCACAAACTTTGTGAAGAGTTCATAAATATCTCAATAGGTGCATAATAAGAATGTATAAACATTGTTTTACGTCTGATATTGTTGATGTTTATAAAAGGTGATGATGCAAAAGGTAGGATTTGAGATGAGAGAATGGAAAAAGTTTGTCTTTGATCAATCAAATTGTTCTTGGAACAATTCTGAACACATGCCATAAAACCACAGCTTAGTCTTTGAGGACTAGCTTTCCCCTATCAATCATCTATGTTTTGTATCTTTTTCTAAGATACAGATCTCTCTTTCTATGCCTGCACAAAATTTCTATGTAACAGGGCCAGAAAAACTGTTACAGCCAGATACCCCAAACATGGGCAATGTTTTGATGTAAAGCCAAATTTGGCATGTATTGCTAGCAGAATTGGGTACTGGAGACCAGCTGTCTGGATATGATATGGTAATTTTCCCTTGCATTTTCTCAGATAATACTGTTATTTGGTAGTCTTCGAGAGGACTTGAGTTTTGTTTGGCTCCAGATTTGAGTGATGTGACTTACTCTTCATTTTGTATTTCCTTGATATTTCTCGTGCTTCCTGTCTTTATCCAAAGCTGAAGCCAAAAGTTCCAAAGCAGAAAACCACAGGAAAAACTGCTCTGGTAATGTTTATCTTGAACAGAAACAAATAGCAAGATAAATTTCCTGCAAAATCATTTTCTTATGGCAAATACAGCTTGGATTCTAGACCAAATAGTCTGGCTAAGCCTGCATGTTTTTAGATAGTTACAGGTTCTTATTTAGTTCAATTGCAGGTTCTTATTTAAAACACATTTAAGTGTCTTTCAGTTTACCAACTTTAATTAATTTTGGTCCCATTCAGCCTTGAAAAATGCATTTTCCCTTTGCTAGAACATTTGATTTCTTTCTTGAAAGGGGGTGAGTGGGCCTGCGGTAAGTAAAAAGTAAAAAAGAGTTGAACAACACTGATTTGCAAAGAGCTAAGGTGATCGTTTGTTCTCAGTAATTTCTAACTAATATCTGTGTGTTAAGCCTTACATAGTCCACATCAGAAGAAAAGTTCTTTTCTTAAGCACCTAGGATGGAATTCTTCCCACTCAAGTTTAAACACTGGAAGATTAGCTCTCCAACACCTGCTGTTTTACCATTAATGCTAGATGGAAGCTGGAGCAAATAGACTTTTCACCTGTGACATACATTCCATGTGTGGATTAAACTGAACATGCAGCTACAGCTTTCAGCATCAGTTAAGCATCTCGAGATTCTGGAGATGAATGTGAAGCTTCTATGAGATGGACATTGAAAGTGAAGATAAAATGGTAAGAAATGAGAAAAGCATGTCTGGATGAGAATTGCGACACGTGGCAACTCTATTCTGAAGGAGCGCTCTGGGCAGAATATTATAGTTTACCTAAAACAAGGTAAGGAATCCCTTTTGCACAGGGGTAAATTGTCTTCCGGTTTACTAGTCCAGCTCTCTGATTTGGCCATCTAATCCCAGAGAATCCTCCATCCTTCACTTTGATAGCACAAAGGTAAGCCTCTGACCCAAAGGAACATTCATGAATCATGAAGGACTCCAACATGGATTGTACTAACCTCTTTTGCTTTCTCTCTTGGTTCCTACTTTGCAGATGACTCTTCAACATCTCCTTTACTGTTCTGGACATTTTGGATTCATCTTTAAACTCTTCAGCCCAACATCACTGAAGCTGCTGTACAAGGAAGAAAGGTAACCTTAAGCAGACCTTCACTAAGTTATTTCTCACCCTGTAAGATATTGCATGTAAAATTTTTGTGATCCATTCTATCTCACTGGATCTTTCCTTATTCTTGTAGTATGTAGTGCTTCCATGTAATATAAAAAATATTGCAGAAGGGTTCCGCAAAGACTTCTGTTAAAATCTGTCTTATGATATCAACTGAGCTTTCTTTTTACTGGATACCGCTTTGAGTCCACATTATATATATATTTTTTTCCTTAGGTTCTTTCCTTAGGTTCTCCACTGGGAAGCAGAGATGAGTTACACATGGAAAGAAGTTCCACTGTAAGTAGCTGAAATAACCAAGTCTCATCGAATCACTTGCCCATTAATATTTTCCCCTTTACAACAGCACTCTGAATTCTTCTGCTTATTCTCTTTGGCATTCCCATCAAACTCTGTCACTGTTCTCTAGCCAGCTTGGGTCTGCACAGAGCCAACAGCTATGTACATACAGATTGTCCTGTTCATTGCTACAGTTGAGCAGTTCCAGCTTTTTTATTCATTAGGTGTCTAATTTGACTCTCTCTCCTCAGCATGCATACCAACTTCTGTGGGTATCTTTACAAGTCAGATCACAGACATGGAACTAGACATCAATACAGCCCTTCACTGAATGGTGTACTTACTCCTTCATAGTGAGGAGTTCTTAATAAGATGCAGTGCAACAAAAAGTAAAAGCAATGCATGTGATGTTTTGTGCATTCAGCTGGTTTTAGGTGAGACAGTTAACAGAAATTAAACTAGATCTTTCCTACTGAATCAGAAAATACAAATGAGCTTCCCTGCTTATTCAAATTTTGTATCTTTTTTTCCATTTTGAGAAAGCACAAACGGAGAATGTGAAACAGGAAAGGAGCACCACCTAGTGTTGAAGGGGTAATATTGGAGAATGAAAATTACGTGAAATATTACCCATCAGTTAAAATGTATAGACCATGCAATTCTGTGGCTGACTTGTTTGTGCATAGGGAAAGAATTTGTCCTGGGAATGTAGTAACATGATGTTCTTCATGGACACTGTGGTGAGTGAGACGCAGGGGAATTTAGAATGACATCTGATACAGCTGCAGAATGCTGTTTTTGACTGTATCAGAAGCAGTAATTTGAGAATTCTTTTGCCTGTTTGTCTCATGTGGTAAAAAAAAAAAGTTTAGGAAAGATTTTGGTTCCTGATCTCCAAAGAATTTAAATAATAGTAGGCCAAAACCATTCACTCTTTGAAATAGCATAGTACTGTATACAAGCACCATATATAATCAGACTGTAGCAGATTGAAAATGTTTGTCTTGGCATTGACAGTCACAGAGATCTGCAAAACAGTTTTTTAGAATAGAATGTAACCTGTATCTCAACATGCATGTTTGGACTGACGCTGTGTGGTAGAGGGTTTGAGGGGGTTAGTTGTCTGTGGCTCCATTCTTCCAACAACAATAACAACAAAGCAGATGTTTAATGTAGGCTCTGAAAAAAATATCTAGATTTTATCTCTTGCTAAATCCCCATATCTTAGACATTACCAGACCAGAGACAGAGTCATTTTTGCTTTCTTTTCTGTGAAAGGAAGCAATTTATGCTCTTAATCATCATTTTTAAACTATGATCTCTCTTTAACCAAAAGCAAGGTACAGATTTGCTGCTCATAATTTCCTGGAGGTTTCTGCACTTCTGTAAATACAACGGCATGAGCCTGGGATATACACTAACGCTACTCTCCATACCTCTGTATTTAATGATAGCCTCTTTTTCTTTTTTCTTTTCCTTTCTTTTCCTTTCTTTTCCTTTCTTTTCCTTTCTTTTCCTTTCTTTTCCTTTCTTTTCCTTTCTTTTCCTTTCTTTTCCTCTCTTCTCTTCT
>WBMW01001092.1:121013-153984 GCA_013396635.1 Penelope pileata
GAGCAGGCCGCGCCCGGCGGCCCGAAGCTGTGCGGGTACCTGCAGAAACTGTCGGGAAAGGGCCCCCTGCGCGGCTTCCGCAGCCGCTGGTTCGTCTTCGACCCGCGGCGCTGCTACCTCTACTACTTCAAGGGGCCGCAGGAGGCGCTGCCCCTCGGGCACATCGACATCGCCTCCGCCTGCTTCAGCTACCACCAGCCCGAGGCCGCCGCCGGCGCGGGGGACGAGTCCGCCGCCTTCGAGGTGCACGGGCCCGGCGGTGCCGTGGCTGTGCTCAAGGTAGGGCCGGGCTCAGGGCCCGGGCTGGGGGCCGGGGGGCGGCGGGCGGCGTGAGGGCCCGGCCGCGCTGTGCGGGACGGGGCTGCCCGCTGCGGCCTGCGGGCCGCGCTGCTGAGGAGGTGGAGTGGTGCTCCGCATTTTCCTTAATGACCATTTCTCCGAGCCCTTCCCCACGGGAGAAGCACTGCTCGCGGTGGGCACAGAGCAGGTGGTGTGGATGCCCAGGCAGAGCCGAGGGACGTGGCATGGAGCCCTTGGGGTGGCTGCTCTCGCTTCTGGGGTGCTTATTTTGAAACGGTGCTGCATGGCAGAAGTCTCAGCCTTCACTGCTTTGGGAGGAAGGAAGAGGAGGAGGGAGAATCGTTTCCTGGCAGAGCAGAGGCTGCTTATCGCGTGTCTCTGCAAGGACGGACCTTCACAGACAGACTAAACACAGCGCTGCTCAGGGTCCAGCTGCTGTCCTGTCAGGGACACGTCCGCACACAGGAAAGCAAACAAACCACTTCCACTGCACAGGGAAGAAGTAAACTTTCCTGGGAATCCACTGTTTTTGATTGCGCTTAGTGCATCTCTTAAGGGAGATTTGGGTCAACTGTTATGGAGAAAGTTTTCACTGAGCCGTTGGCGAGGCCCTGGCACTGCCCAGAGCTGTGGTGCCCATTCCTGGGGGTGCCCAAGCCCACGGACAGGCCCTGGGCAGCTGAGCTGGAGGGCACCCAGCCCATGGCAGGAGTGGGGCTGGGGGGGCTGTAAGGTCCCTTCCAACCCAACCATTCTGTGACTCTTTGTTTCTGTGATTATTTTTTTTTAATATGGAAATCTCCAGGAAAGTACATAGTGCACGGTCTGTTTTAGGGGTGTTTTGGAGCAGGACAGCCTTTGTTGGGAAATACATCACTTATCTTTTTGATTACGGTGGGAAATAACATCTGCCACCTGTGTGCCAAACAGCTCATCTGACCCACAGTGCTGCAGCAGCAGCCCCAGGCGCGTTTTGCAGTCACAGAGGCAGCAGTCGTGCTCAGCAGGGATGCACAAGAGTAAGCAACAGCAGGCTTCCTTCTCTGTGTTTCTCTTGGTATCGTTCAATCTGTGGTGTTACTCTGCTCTTTCTTTCCTTAATCATTTCATCCTGTACTCTGTAGGAAAGAGCTGGTGTGGGTTGGGGCTCTCTTCGTGTTTCCCTTAGGGGGGATTGAGAGCAGTCAAGGTCCTTTCTGTAACGTGCAGAAAAAAATAGTTTTGCATCTTGTGCCCTTGCAATTGTTTTGCCTTAAAGCAGCCAAATGACTGCCTGTAAAAATGGTATTGCATTATAAGCACTTATAAATAAGGAATTAGTGAAGATCTGGAGGGATATTGTGTGACCAGCTGGCCTTTGGCAGCTGTGTGGTTCACCAGGGGTTAAGACTTCTGGAGCTGGAGTTAATTTTCTGCTGCCCAACATGGTAGATCTTAAAGGCCTATAAAAATACCTTGCAGCTAAATTGGGTAGAAATAGGAATCAATTCAAGATGTGAAACTAAAAAGGAAACCCAAATTGCTGTCTGATCCGGCCCTCGTTGAAAACAAATGTGATTTCATTTATGAAGAAAGCATTACACACAGAGCACGAGGAAGAAAGTCAAATCCAGTGCTGCCTTCACCCTCTAACTCACATGCCTTATTTTCCTCAATTTGCTGCTTGTTCAGAATTTCCAGACCTCATGATCTGGTCTTTCTCATTTGCTCTTAGAAGTTGAGAAGAGCAGTAAGAAATAAGCAACTGGAATTCCAAATTGCGATGATGGAGCTGTTCAGGAATGCATTATTTCTTCATAATGCCTCATTTTTTTGTTAATGTAATGATTTCATCATCTGGATTGCTCAGTCGTTGTAATTTAGTGGGAACTGAGGACGGTGTGATGTGCTTGGCATTTGTTTCTCAGTTTGAGAGCAGTCTGAAAAAGATTGTGCTGCAGCCTTCACAGCAGATAAAGCAGGAAAATAAATTTGGGCATGCAGACAATCAGCCTGACAATCACATGACTAGTTTTTCTGTGTGTTTCCAGCAGTTAGAGTACATTAGAAGAAGCTAAATGTACGTGCAAGTACATTAGAAGAAGCTAAATGTACGTGCAAGTACATTAGAAGAAGCTAAGTGTATGCAAAAGGCTTTTCCAACCTATAAATAAATAAAAATATACAGCAAGTACTGTAATTTTGGGTAGGGGGCAGAGAAAAGTTTGTATGGCGTGAATTATGGATGGGTTTTGTTTGAGAACATTATTACAGAAAGGGACAGGCCCTCCAAAAACTTGATGATATTTTGGGTCGCAGCAGTGGAGTGTTTGCTCGTGTTTGCACAGTGAGGTCTGTCTTGAAGGGAGAAAAGAATTAGCACCTTGGATATGTAAGGAAACAAAGGGGTTGTTTCTTATGTACTTTTAAGGTAGTGTCTGTTTCGGCTAATGGCACTGTTCACTTGCTTTTGAAACAATGAAGCACTGACCAGTGATGGCACTCTGTGTCTGCTGAGGCTTGAGTGGTTGACTTTGTGGAGAGTGGTGATTTGGGGTGGGCTGGAGGGAGCAGCCCAGGCTTCTTACAGAAAAAACCCTTCTTGGGAGCCGTTGGCCAAGTAGTAAATGTTCCAGACACTGCCGAGTTTGGAGCTCAGACTCTTGAAAGTATTGGGTACCAAATTCATGGAAACTAGAGCTATCTACTCCGACTTGTCAATGGCCTTTAAGGATGTGGCAGTGATTAATAATGGAGTGCTCATGCACTTTTCGTGATGTTAAGAGGTGAAGTAGTATTGGTTTGGGACCTAACATCGTGAGGTCCTAGCTTAGGAGCTGATTTGGTTTGGGTTGGTCAGACTTTAAACTTTGCTCGTTAGTGGTTTCAGTGCTTTAACTAAAAATTGGGCCTTCTTCCAGAAAAGTCATCTGCCTCAAAATCTGCTGTTTGAGCACAGCAGGGTTGGTGAATCTGCAGCAGCACAGACTTTCTGGTGGTGATCCTCCTTTCAAAAATGCTTGAGGGGAGAGTTTGTCTGCATTCAGAAAAGGGTCGTGCAAGTATTTTCTGCAAATGGCACCTCTGCTTGTGGACGTGTCTGGGCTCTTCCTGAAAGTGTGCGATGTTGGTGGCCCAGGTAGGGGCTGGTACTGTGCGGTTGTTGTCTCCAGCTGATTTTTTGTTCATGTCACGTTCACTGGAAGAAGGCAAATCCTACAGCATCCTTCATAGAATACAGGGGGAGGGTTTTAAGTAAATACTGACCATTCCCCATCACTTATGTTGAAAAGCACCTGGGACTGTGTCTCTCTTTACTACGTTGTCTTCTGTTGCTGCTGTTCCCTGCGAGTTCGCAGTGGCAGTGCCTTGTCTGCTGACAGTTCATGGATTTGTGTAAGTCCGTGGCTTTTTACACCTCTAGGACGTGAATGCTCTTCTTTGCACTGCTGCAGAATCTGCAGGGTTGTGAGATTGTCCTGTCAAAATTAATGGGTGTAGCCTTGCTGATAACGATCTGTTCTTACTGGTAAACGTCACACGGAGGTTAATTTATTCTACTGTAAAATCACTAATTGCTTAATTAAATAAGCAAAGGAAACGTTCAAATTAAGGGTGCAAGTAGAGCGGCCGCATCCTTGCTGAGATTCCACGATGGTTTTCCTGCTTGCAGAAGACGCCTCGCTTAGTGCCAGCGAAGCCGTGAAAAATGGGGCAAGCGTGGGAGCGCTCCCCCCCTGACAAGGGAAGTGGAGGATTTTATTGCTTCCTTTATTTATCAGTGTTTGCAGATTGGCCTTTTGTTTGTTTAGGAGTAGGGGACAAGGGAAACATTACGTTCTGTGTGTGGTTTAAAAACAAAAGTCCATTTCAAACAGCACCATCTTTAAAGATAGTTTTTGTTTAAACAAAAGGTCATCTTAACAGATGCTCTTGTATTATTCTTTAACGTGTAAAGTAAATAATTAAGATACCTGTATAAACTCAGCCAGAAGTGCTCCAAGGGAGTGGAAATCTCCATTTAAAAAAAAAAGAAGAGCATGTATTTGGAGGAAGGAAGGCAACATGACAGGTGGGATGGAGCAGCAGGGTAATGAGGAATTCAGAGAATATGACAGAAAATAGGGAGGGAGGCACTCAGGGCGTGCTGCTGTCCTGTTTCACCCTGAAGGACTGCGCCTGTGGGCTGACCCCGTGTGTCAGTGCTGCCACTAAAAAGCTGAGGCTGTGGGAGTATTTGCTGCTCAGCAGCGAGCAGGTGAACTGGGAATTGGAAAGCAGCAGCAAGCAGCAGCTTCAGTGACGTGCAGTCATTGTTTGCTAAAGAGCATTGGCAAGAGGGTAGAGGTACAAAATGGTGCTCGTTAAGTTGAGCTAGTGATGGCAGAAGTTAATTGTCGGCACACCTTGCGTGGCCTCAGTAGCTGTGTTGTGGTAGCAAAGAGAGCCACGTACGTGTTACATCCTGTGTTAGGGGAAGCTCTGTGTGTGCTCCGTGGTTTGCTGAGTGAGCACAGTAAAACATAGCTTGGCAAGGTCTGTGTGAGTATCTGAAGGCAATACAGACCCTCAAGTGCATGAGAAATGGACGCTTGCTGCTGGGACAGACTCCCAAGGCATTCCCTTGGTGCTGGAGGTGGAAGGGGAAGCAGGCACTCTTTGCTGAGTGACCAGGTCTGTAGGTCTCACTGCTGTGCTCATTCCAGAAGTGCCCCTGGTGGCTGTGTGGATTGGTTTCTCTGTGTACTTCATTCTACAACACTTTCTGTGAAACCTCATAGACACATTTAAACGAGTCCCTTCCCCTGTCTTGCTTAAGGGAAATATTTTTCACCTGGTTTCCTGTGAGCAAGCAAGACAAAAACTTCAACTTGAGAACAGAAATACGTTGCTTACACATGTGCCTCACCAACTGAGGGAGGTGAACCTGCAGTGGCCTCCTGTCCCGTCCTGCCTCAGGTGCAGCTCCGTTGGGCCACCCCCTGCCCCCTCGCTTGTGCCACCACACGGCCTGAGAGCTCAGAGCCTGGGGGTCCTGGGGTGAGCTGTCTGACCAGCCAGCCTTTCCTATGTTCCCTGTCCTTGCTTGAGAGCGGGATCCCAGTGTGAGTTTCTATTTTGTCTCTCAAAAGAAAAAAGAAAAGAAGCAACAGTTCTTACCACCAGTTTCAGGGTGTGCCACAATTTGACAGTGACAAGATCCCCCCTGCACCTTCTCCTTGGCAGGGGGACAGTCCCAGCTGTCTCCTCCCTCTCAGAAGCAGGGCCTGGTGCAGTGCCATGCGTGGTCTCTGGCACCCGGCTGCTCCTGTTGGACACGGCACAGCCATTGCAGGGCCTCGGCGTCCTCCGTGTCCCATTGTGGTGGGCTCTGTGCCCACTGAGCTCCCCCTGCCAGGACATGCTGCGGGTCAGCTCTTGGGGGGGCTGGCAGGGGCTGCTGCCTGCATGCCTGGGCGAGACGCTGCGGGAGTGATGGGGTGAAGCTCGTTCCCATCGCTGTGATGAATGTCATGGGAAACTTTTAGAAATGTAGCTCTATCTAAGGAGTAAACAGAGTCATTTGCTCATGTAGTGTGGGCCTTTCATTGGTAATGCCACCAGGCACTTGGGGGGAAGCTAGGAGAGAGGCTGGCTGCAAATTCAGCACCGTGTGTGCTGGCAAACCTGAGGGCTCTGGTGAGTGTCTTTTCACAGGTGCCAGCTTCATGTGCCTCAGCATGCCCTGTTGCTGGTATCAGTGTTTGTTCCAGATTGGGTGCGGAGCCTCTGTTGTGTAATAAAAATAACTTTCTGGAGGGAGCTCCTGCAGTGTCATTTACCATCACTTTGCCTCTGGCTGGTTTCTGCAGGCCATCACCTGATGCTTTATCAAAATGAATCCTACAGCTGTGGTTCTGACTGAAGCTTAAAGATGTTTGAGTTACTGGACTCTTACCATCTTAGTCAATATAATGATGTAGATTAAATATTCATATATATAAGTTATTAATACACCCACTCTGTAGAAGACAGTTAACTCGTGGGATCATCAAATAATAAAATCCTTAGGTTTAGTCCTGGAAGTGGATGACATTACAACATGCTATTGCATTGCTGGTTTCTGCTGGTAACAAAGAAAATTAAGGGAGGAAAACAGGAGTTTTTCTGTGTGTGGGACTATTTTTGTTTGTAATATGGACCTGTAGTTGTGTCTAAACAGCACTTTGTGTGTGAAATGTAAGATGCTGCTGTGCTTTCTAATGTTTGAGTCTAAAGCTGGAAAAAACATGCTTGCAGCTACTGAGGGAAAATGGCTTTGGTATGGAAGTCAGGGACACATGTACAACGTATGCTGAGTACATTGGTGATTATTTCTTTTAAATAAAGCTTCTTTGGGGTAACCGTAATTAGCAGACTCATCAAGGGATCTGGGTTCTTCCCAAACTTGGACTTGTGCACTTGGAATTGTGAATTCAGATGCCGGAGAGATGTTCTGATCTCATCAGCGCTCTGCATCTCTGTGTCGCAGGCTGCAACTCGCCAGGACATGACCTACTGGCTGCAGGAGCTGCAGCAGAAGAGGTGGGAGTACTGTAACAACCTCGATGCAGCAAAAAGGGACAGTCGGACTTCTCCTACGCCAAGTGACTTTTCCAAAGGTCTTGTTGCCAAAGACAATCCTGGTAGGTTGAAAATTTGAGTTAAAGTGGCGTGTGCTTCTGTTCGGGATCTGCTAATGAGGACAAGGCACAGCACAGGGGGAAGATAGAGAAGGTAGCTTCAGGAAGTATTTTGTTACATCTTGTTATTAAATAACTCTCTAAACTTTGCATCGGTTGGTGATGCTGAAGTTACTTGACATAAGTGTGATTTTGTGTGTGATTTTCTCTTTTGAAACCCACTGATTTCTTTGAAAACAGATTTTAAAAATTGAAGTAAAATGGACTATTTCTGTAACTTGGTTTCACGAAGAGGCAGCATACAGGTTGGGTTAGGTGAGTGATGAGTTGTCTTCTAGTAGCTCTGGTGTCTCGCCAGCTTAGTGTGTTGAGCATCCTGAGGTGTCTCCAGGTTTGGTGGGAACTGATCTATTTTGCATTCTCAATAACCATTGGTTCTTGAAATTCACCATACTTCTGGGTGTCTTTTGTTTTGTTGGTTTTTTGGATGTATCTGACTGATAAATATTCTTTACCTTGTAAAATTGGGAGAGAATTTGTGCTGAGACTGTGCAAGTGACATCTCTGTAATAGCTTCAGCCAAGCAAAACGTGGTTTTCCAGCAGTGTCAAGCATATAAAGATGTAGCAGTGTGTTGTACAAAGTTATTCTGCTTTTCCACCACATTGCTTCGACTTCAGAATTGTTTTATTCCTGGGTTGTTACAAAAATGAGTTGCATGCTTATTTCTGTTACTAATAAATAAGACTGCATTAAGAAATCCTGTTCTGTGCCCAGTTAAACACAGAAGGCTCCTCGGCTTTAAACTGTGTCTTGAGGTCAGACGTACTTCATCGACAAATGTTCTATTTGGCTGATTTCAATTTGCTCATACTGTTAAAAAGAAATGTTGAGATGTCTTTGTCTCCTCCCTTCTCTGCCCTCCCCTAGGACAGATGCCATGCTGCAGCGTTGTCCTCTATCCCAGCTGACTGCTCCCAGTGCAGAGCAGCTGCCTGTGGCTGTGCTCAGCCACGGCTGCCTTCTGAGCGTGTTGCAGGGGAGCTCAGCCCTGTGCTCAGCTGTGCTGCCCTAACAGCTGCCACTGCCTGAAGGGGTGCGCAGCTCTCTGCCTCCAGCTGGCACCAGGGCTCAGCTCACCCTTCCTTGCACGAGTGCAGGGAGCAAAACCAGCAGGAAACAGCTTTTTCTCCGGGTTGGTTTCTGGCCAGCAGAGCTTCCTGAAGTGATTTACTGCAGGGAGGGATGAGCGCTGGGATGAGCACAGAAGAGCTGGAGGGACTGGCAAGTGGGATGGTTTGAGTCCACCTTTTTGGCAGCAGGCAACTTGATTAGCAGTTTGGCAAACCATATCCAGCAAAACTAGATGGATTGCTGTGGGAAGATGTTACAGCCTGTAGGTGACAGGGTTTTGCTCCTTTAAACCTTTATACCAGCAGCCTCGTTCTTCCTTTTTGCATTGTTTGTGGTGTTTGTCTGACTCCGTGCTGAGTTGATTCAAGTCAAAATTTAACCAAAAAGGAAGACTGGGTTTTGTTTTGTTCTGTTCTGGAATATATTTACTGTGCAGTCAGGTGACTTGCAGAGCGGGTGGGAAGGAGGGAGTGAGGTTTGGCAGTTCCAGAGGGGGCTGCGAGCAGCCGAGACAGGACTGCCCTCTGCTGGGAGCAGGCTGTTGGGTCAGGTGAATTTGACAGCAAATCTTTTGCTTCTGCTACTTTCCTCAGCATTCAGGTGGCATGGAAAACATTTGTCTCTGCAGCCTGTGTGGATACTGTTCCCTCTTTCCTGCTTTGCCTCAGATCCAGCAATAGCTAGCAAAGAAATCCTATCACTTCAGGTCTCCGATGTAACGTTTTCCTTTCTTCCAAGTTGTTGGTTGTTAAACTGGTTGTGTTAAACGAGTTCTAGATGTCTGAATGCTTAGATTTTTTTTGAAGACAACTGAAGACTAGTCAGGTTCCTTCAGTTAGCTGTGTTATGTGGCCTTTAAGAAAAAGAAATGAATAGGACCATAGAATGGCTTGGGTTGGAAGAGACCTTAAAGCCCATCTAGTTCCAGCCCCCCTGCCATGGGCTGGGTGCCCCCCACCAGATCAGGCTGCCCAGGGTCCCATCCAGCCTGGCCTTGAACGCCTCCTGCAACCAGGATAGATAGCAAATAAGTCAGTTACCTGCTTGAGTTATATTGCATTCATTTCATCTTACACATTTTATTATGCTAGTGATAGATTAAGTTGGTTTTGACTGTTTCAGCAAAGAAAAGTAGAAATGTGATGTGGTTTTGGATTTCTTCTGCTCGCCCCCGGTGATACTATGCTCGTGTTATGTGATCACTGTTGTTCTTTCTTGAAAGATAAATACACAGAATCAGTGCTCAGATAAGCATTTTTAAGAGAAAACGCTGACTACATTACTAGGAGACTCAGTAATATATTACTTCTGCTGTTGTTGTTCTTAGTGAAAGCTTTGCTTTTTTTTAATATATTTTTTCCTTCTCACTCTCTTTTTTTTTTTCTTAATAGATTTGAGTATCCTGAGCCAAAATGCATCAGCAGAGAGAGCTAGAAATATTCTAGCTGTGGAGACTTCTCCTACAGACCTAGTAGGGGAACAAGCAGCTTCCCAGCCTGCGCCAGTCCAACCAAGTGCCATCAATTTCTCGCTGAAACAATGGAGCACTGAAATCAAGTAAGTTGGTGACATGGGAGAGTGATAGTTGCTGGCAGAGACAGTTTCCTGCTGCAATTCTGCCAATTTGAGATGAATGTAGTTTGAATTCCTGAGCATAGATGTGGTGGACCCCTTCTGAACCACAGCACAGCCACGTTGTACCTTCTTACTCTTTTAAGAATTTTCTCTTTAGTACTAATTGCTTTAAGGAAAGGAGGCCTGCTGGTTTTCAGCTCTCCTGCTGTGGCTCCTTTGATTGTTTTTACACTTGGCTCTGCCAACATAGATAAGTCTTCTGCTTCTGCTCAGAGTATATTACATTGGTATTGCAGAGCAGTTCACAAAGCAGAGCTGTGGCTTTGGTAACTGGACCACATCCCTCTTAAGCTGCCAATAAAATATTGTTGTTTGCTTTCATCAGCAGTGTGGAGTTAAAGAGACCACTTAAACATTTCCTGTTGAGCACAGAGATCTGAAAGGTCACAAAGTGGTGCTTTTGTTTTTTGGTTTTTTTTTTTGTATCTTCAAATAACTGCGTAGACCAACATTTTAGATTCTAGTAAAAATGGCTTGTGGCTGGATTAGGAAATATATAAATCCTGTTACTGTATGGCCTGCCTTGGTGTTTCAGTTTGTTGTCTTGTGTGGCTTCATGGGTTTGCATAGACACTTTGCCTTGATTGAACTTAAATTTGGTCATAATATAAGGAAAACTACTTGAAACAATTTCTGCTAGGCAGGTGAATTAAAAGATAATTTTAAGATTATGTCTGATGTCTCCAAACTTTCTTCTTGATTTTGTTTTTTTCTGAATTGCAGATATTCTTTGAGGAAGTCTAGCTAGAAGGGCAGTGTCAGGGTAAGCTTTTCAGTTTGCCTGGTTGGTGTGTTGTACTGTTTCTTTTTAACACAGCAGAAAGGCTAGCAGTGGATTTGGGGTTGGGAAGCTCTTTTGCTTGGAGGAAGTTGCTCATCGTGGCAGTGGCCCAGCAGATGTTCTAGCACAGCGTTCAAGAGCTGGCCTGTTTCTGTATGGCTGTGATCCTCATGGATTGGAGTCCATGCAGATCTGTGGAAATAAGTATGTAAGCAAATGTCACACTCTGAAGCCCGTGCAGGCTCTGTGCGTTTTTTGTTGTTTTTTTTTGTGGGTCTGATCCCAGTCAGAGGATGTGTGCACTATCCAATATGCTATTGGTTGTGACTAGTTCTAACCCCAATACAAGAGAATGAATTGAGGCATCGCTGAAACCTCAGAGAGTTTTCTACATTGCCTTGAGGATGTGTTTAAGTACCTGTTATATCTTAATCACAGACTTATCTTTACTCCTAAACACATTTATGATGTGTTTGCCAGAGAAGCTGTTGCAACTGCATTTGTATCTTAAGTAGAAGCGCTAAACGGATAATTAGAGGAAGGTGAAGAGTGTCTTTGAGTTGAACTATATGTAGACTTACAGTAGCTAAAGCTGAAATGTTATTTTCTACTTTTAAGAAATCTTTGTTCACGTACTAATTGGCATGCAGAAGCATTCAACTCTGAATTTTTTGTCTTAATGCTCTCACCTGTTTGCATCTGTTGTTGGTGTAGCATACACAGTGGAAAATGTACTGAGCTGTAGTCACCTCAATTACTTAATCGTAACATAAGACTTAGAACCAAAACATTTAGAAATACAGAATCAACAGCTTATATGTTCAAGTCATAAATAGTTTGATTGTTCTTGTCATATGATGCATAGGAAAATAACTTTTATTATTATTACTTTAATTCTATTCATTTTAATCTAATAGAAATCTATGAAGCTGTGCTAGTTCTGTGTAGCCTACAGTTCTGTGCAGGAGCTTTACAAAATTCCACTTCAGCTGTGATTATTCACGGGTGTAACAGCAGTTTTTGAAGAACGTTTTCTAGGTGTCATGACAGCTTGTTTCTCATGATTCCTCAAGCCTTAAAAGGTGGTATTGGGACAGGTTTTAAATACTGAAGGTGACCAAGAGCAGGACAGGCAGCTGGGGAGTTGCACTGTAAGAAGCCACCTGCTCTTCAGAGGACAGCTGCAGAGGTGCCAACTGATGTTAACTTTAGGTGCACTGGGTAATATGTTGGTCATCACCTGATTTAACCTATTGACTCTAAACAGTAAAATGGGACTTCTTGCCCCCAACAGAAATTATCTTCCTTGGTAAAAAGGCTGAAAGAAAACTACAGGTGTTGTGTACCTCAACCTTTGTCACTTTTTCAGATTGGTTGCTGAAATAGTTTTATTAATGACATTTAGAATTTTTTGAGTTGTACCTGATTGTCAGTCAGTTAACCAGGCTGCAGGAGTTCTGCACTGCATGATGGTTAGCCTAGGGTTCGTTTTCAGCCTGGCAGGATGTTTGTCATCTGATCACAGGTGGGACTGGATCATGAACTGATCCCAAAGGGGATCAGTAATATGGCTTACTCTCTGCTTACGGTTTGCGGAATGAGAAGAGAGAATGTGGCTGACAGTGAAGCATCTCTGTGGGCTTCCATCTCCAAAGACTGTGCATCAAATATAGAGATACCAAATGTGTTGCTTTCCAGCTTGATATCTACAACAGTAGGCTGAGTCATGTGGATCGATGTGGAATCCCCTCTAATTGAACCAAGACTTTACAACACTGCACTACGTTAATACTAGGGGTCATACATAGTTGTGGCCTTAAACGTTTCTGACAGTGTGATGGTCATGGGGGAAGCTGGGTAGGGGAATCTCATCTTTGTGAAAAAAATGTTCTTTCTTAGAATTATTTGTTTGGAATTTAGAGGTTGCCTCTGAAATGTTCTTTCAGATGAATTGGCAACATTCTACCTCAGGAAGGAAAAACTGCCAACGAGTCTCAGCAGCAGCTACAGCAGGTCCCTTGGGTGATCCCAAGTTTGATGTTAATACAGAATACGGTGCTCTAACATACGTGTGTTTTGGTTGCATGCTGTTCTGTTCAGTGCTTGGCAGTTATCTTAAAATTCTGAGCTGAAATAACCAATCAATAAAAGAGATGCTGCTTCTAAATCTTTAATTTGTCTTTTTTCTCCCTGCCAAAACAAGGATAGAACAGAGGATGATTCAAAAGACTTTTCCAAAATATTATTAACTTATTCTTAGAGTGAGAGAAGTCTTCTGTTTTGAAACATACAGCAGTTGATAGCAGGTGTTGTTCAATAGGACATGCTTTAATTTCTTTGAGCTTCTACTGGTTTTGGTTACGTCTGTGTTCGAGCTTATTTTTCATTTGCATTGTTTCAACAGCAATGATTGTCTTGAAAACCACTTTTTGAAACGAAAGCACAATAGAGAGATCTTTGTCACTTTTTCTGCTGTGTTTTTCACAGAAATTCCATGTCCTCTTTAAGAAAAGGAAATAACGAAAACCGCAAGAGCGTATTTTATACAAGTGAAGAGTGGGAACTGCTGGATCCTACCCCAAAAGACTTGGAGGACTCAATGGCCCTGGAAGAGAAGAGGAAACACCTGGCAGAAGGAAGTAAAGGTACAAGTGGGAGGAAGGAAGAGGAGCTCATGCTTTTCCTCCTCTAGTATAATGCACTGTAGTATCTGTATCTCCAGAAAATAAGTGAAAACTTATCATTTCTTCACAAAACACATCCAGAGCTCTGTGAAGTCTTTTAAAAATCCTTATGATGTATTTGAGAATCTCGAGCCATTCAGATAGAATAGAACATGCAAGAGCCCTTGTTTCCCATTGATTCAGATTCTCTGAACACATCACCTTCTCTGCTTCTGTCACTTGAGGTGCGGAGTTGCAGCGTGAAGGGAAAAGCTGGGGCTTTTGATTACTCAGTTCTGTCACCCACTGAAGCAGAATTGCTTTCAGACTCTAATGCATGGCTTTAAATATGGCATTGACCTGCTGAGGAAGTGGGGAAAAGAGGTGTGGGTGCAGTGGTAGCTTGTGTGTATTGCAGCTGGTTTTTACATGTGTCCAGTGTCTGGCACAGCGTTGTGAAGCTGTGTTTATAGCTCCTTAGGAGCAATTATAGCTGACATCCGTTTCCCTCTAAGAATACTTGTGTGGTCTATAAATGGAAGTGGAACTTTATGCTGAATGCATCTTAACAGAATGATGTGCTGTGATATCAGTGATATTTCTTGTTGTGATCACTTCTAAGCAGAGAATTATTTAAAGCAAAATTTACTTTGCTGTAGTTTGGAATGCCTTTTATCTTCTGTAATGAAACATCAATTTCTGTTCGTGTTTTATTTCACAAATATTCATTGGAGTCAAACTGCTCCTCTGGGAAGGTGAGAGACATTGAGCTGTATATACTCTTCCTACTAAAGGAAGCAGCTTGGAAAATGCACAGTGTTTAGCACTGTTGTATCGAGTCTGATTTTAATGAGCACGTTTTTAAAGGAAATTTGAATGCTTTGAAATGCCTTTTAATTAAGTGAACTGAACTAGAGGGAATTATTTCTTGCAGGACTGACTAGTTCAGCTTTCCCGTTTGATTTTGGCCGCATTCCACAAAAAACAAGGCGCCCTTTAAAAGACATGATTGGATCGAGCAAAAACCGGAACAGCAGCGAGTCCTCTCCAACCGAGTGGTTTTCTGGTAATGGCAACAAACTAGTCTCTGAACTGCAGCTGAAGTATCAGAGCCAGCAAGAAGAGCTGGAAAAGCTGAAGAAAGATCTTCTGAGCCAAAAGGTAATTAAGCTTTCAGGCGGTGCTCAAATGCAAACCAATCTGGCTGGTAATTTGTTAATTTACCTGCTATGCTCATCTAACTAGATAGAGAGCTAGCTGGCTGTTAGAAAATAACAGTGCTCGCTGAGCCTTTGTTTACAGAAAGCCTTGAAACAAGGACCAAGTTTTACATCTGTTGATGATTAGATCCCTGAAGCAATTTTTTGTTTGTACAGTGTTCATTGTTTTCTCTATAAATCTTCCTTTCTGAAGCTAGTTCTCGCAGTGTCTGCAAAGGTCCTGGCAGCTAATCATATCGTGTGCATAGAAAACTGTTAATTTCTTGAAAGTTATAGGAGTTCATGGCAGAAAGGGTGCAAGCAGGGTTTTACTTTCAGCATAACTGCCTTAAAAATCATCTGCTTTTATATGTGTATCCTTGCAAACCTGTGAGTATCTTTCATGGAAAAGAATGAGTGTTGTAGCGGTCCAGGATCTGTGTGTTCTCATGGACAACAGTACTTGTACTCTTTTTTCTAATAAGGAAGTGGAAGACAGAAGTGGTAGAAGTACTGGATAAAGTTGTTGTTCTTTAAAAACAAAACAAAAAGATGTCAATACTGGCTTTTGCAAAGACTGCAGAAACTCCCTTTTCTCCCTTATGGCAAGTCAGTTAAATTACTTGGTTTTGTAGCAAGATTTTTGAATCAAACCTGCAAAGATTTTTTGTTTAGCAAAGTAGCATGTGTTATTTTTTTTTTCCTCCTTAGTATCTTTACATCACTGGTAGGGAAGAGAACAATTAGTTATCTTTCCCATCTCTGTACTGTAATGTTCTTGTCTTAATTTTTTTTTTTTTTTTTTTGGTTTAAGCCCTTCTTGTTCCTTAGATCAGGACTTCATACAAGTAACTGTTTTTTAGCTTCCAGGTAAACTGCTTGGCCATAGCTGTCAAATTCTTCATTCCAGATTGATTGCAGCCTTTCCTGGCAGGATCCTTAGCTCAGGGGAAGACATTTAAGTCACCCACATAGGCCAGTCATCGTGAGGTGTTCACCTGCCTCATGTCACATAGGTGCTTCCCTTTTTTTTCCTTAGAACACCACCTTAAGTTTGTTATAAGTTGATGATTTGGATGGAAAAACAAAAACAAAACAAAACCAACAACCCAAACATTTCAAAGCTTTCTTTTCTTGATATTAGATTTCCAAGTTATAAATTCTCCGAGTTTCTACTTTTTTTCAATTCAGTTTTTTTTTTTTNTTTTTTTTTTTTTAATTCTCAGGAACTTGTGCGACTTCTGCAGCAAACAGTCCGATCCTCCCAGTATGATAAATATTTCGCAAGCCGTCTTTGTGAGGGGGTTCCCAAAGACAAACTAGAGCTGTTGCACCAAAAAGATGACCAGATTCTGGGTCTCAACAACCAGCTTGAAAAGCTAAGCTTGGAAAAAGATAGTCTTCAGCAGGAAGTAAAGAATCTGAAATGTAAAGTTGGAGAGCTCAATGAGCGCCTGGGCATGCTGATGGAAACTATCGAGGCTAAAGATGAAGTGATCATGAAACTGTCTCGTCAGCTCAGCGAATGTGAGGACAATTCATCCTCCCAAAGTGGAGCAATAAATTCCCCCACGGCCACCTGTATTAATAAGGAACTACAGGAACTGGACAGACTAAAAGTAAGAGCAATGTCTCTGTCTTGATGGATAGGGAAATCTCTGCTGCCTATAAAAACTACTTTCTAGCCTGCTGTCATGTTTGGGCAGTTCACTTCAGCATTTCTCCAAGATGCTCTCATCACCTGAGGCTTTCTCTGCTTGGAATCTACGCTTTGAACTGTTGTCTGGCAATTTAAACACGACCTCTGTGCTTTGAGCTGCTCTGTACAGCTGTAGGACAGTGTCTCATACTTTGGTAATTTAATCATTGGTGTGGAGGAGGAGTGATGTGAGAAGTAATCAAAGGAACAGGAAAGAAGTAAGGGTAAGAGGAAAATACTAGCATGGAGGAGAAGCACCAAGAAGTTGGCTTTTCATTTTTTTCTAATATCAAAAGTGAGGAAGCCAAAAGCATGTGGAATGGCAAAGGAGAAAAGAGTGTAAGAACCTCTGCTACTAATGATGCTCCAGATGTTGTCAGTGCACTTAAATCTTCCAACTAACCTCAGTGAACTTGTCAGAGGTTCTTAATGGAGGTACTCACGTTGCCCATTTTGCTTTGGACTTGCTTGCTTGCCTTTGGGTAAATGTTGAATTCCAAATAGATTAAAGTTCCGAGTGATTTGGAAGATGAGACATTTAAAGTACATTAAAAGGTTTATTTCCTGTACGTGAGCCTGGGAAGTTTTAGAAAATAAAATTGAAACTGTAGAAACCTGTGGTATTGGCAGAAAGCAGAGCTGCAGTGTTGATGGACCCTCATCCCACAGCCTCAAGTTTCTGAGGTAATCTTTGTAGCCTGGAGCCAAGTGGAATAGGTGAGGAATCTTGGTGCTAGGGATTTATATTTTTATGTGGAGGCAGACATCAGACTTCAACAGAGGACTGGTGAGGGTAACCAAGAAACCCTGTTTCTTGTACTGCATGTGCTTCTGGCTGGTGCCCAGCACCGTGACCCCTCTGGCGTGCTCAGTGTGTGTCTTTCTCCTCTCCTCCCTGCAGGGCAGCCTCTGGGGCTGGTGCTGCCCATTGACTGCAAGCAGACACGTACTGCTCGCTGCTGGGAGCATGTTGCTGTGCAGGGGGGGCACAGTGCCAGCCTGTACACCTCTGTGCTCATGTCCAGCTTGTGTGAGGACTGAAAATAAGACTTGATTTGATCCTCGTGGTTTCAGTAGCTATTAGTTATACCACCTGTAGCTGCTCGGTCTTTGTTTTGAGGTATGCTTTTTCTGGCAGGCATTTGCTCTCTGTGAGATATTTTTATTAAAAATCCAGTGTGCTTTCTTTTATCAACAGGACAATCTTCAGGGTTATAAGACCCAGAATAAATTTTTAAATAAGGAGATTTTGGAACTTTCTGCTCTACGAAGAAATGCAGAAGCAAGAGAGAGAGAATGGCAGGCAAAGGTCAGACTAACACAGCATGCTCTCTTTTTGCAATGTCTAAAGCAGTTTTCAAAAATTCAGCTATAAATCTACCCAAAGAACATAACTGTTTAACAGAAGTGGAACAATTCAAACGTATTAAAGTGTCAGAGTCACATTTTTACAGACCAATCGTGTGAATGGATTCTTGAAAAATGTGGCAGACTTGAGAATAGCCTTAAGAAGTGCATCTTTTTCATAATTTATCAATACAAGCATGTATTTCTAAATATGTGTCGCTTCCTCAGTATTAAGCCTGCAGTGACTTCAAATATGGCAAAACCAGGATGCGTATGAAAGAATGTGATTGTGTTTTAGGTGTTCTGTTTTGATAATTTGTCACCCAGTAGAGCTTTTCCCATTGGAAGTGTGAAGGATCAATACGTTGTGGTGAATGTAACTTTGGAAGTATGTTGCTGTAAAGAGGAATTAGAGTGTAGGGAAGCTGTGGGTAAATGATTTCCATTGCCTCGGGCTTTGGAAGTATCCACACATCGATAGATAAGGCAAGACACCTGTAGCTAAGGTTTGGTAGGATGTGCTTCTGTTACTTGGGAAGTGATGACTATTCCCTACTTAAAAGTTTCTAAGCAACATAAATGAACAGAAGAACTTGGTTATAGAACAAATGTAGGTAGTACAAACTGAATTTCTGAAGATACACCTTAAATACTCTATGTTGTTCTCTGCAGTATACTAGCTTGGAAGCCAAACTGTGTCAGATAGAAAGTAAGTACTTGATCTTGCTTCAAGAAATGAGAACTCCTGTTTGCTCTGAGGAGCAGAGCCCTGCTCGTGAAGTTATCGCACAGCTGCTAGAAGATGCCTTGAAAGCAGAAACCAGTGAACAGCCAGAACAAGCGTTTTTCAAACCACACCTGGTCAGGTAATGTTATTAAAAAATGTATTTGTGGGTAGAAATTACTTTGTAACCATGTTGTTATCATTTGTAGTAATAAAGGAAGTTCTGCAGTTGGCAGCCGGAGCACCTAGCTCTGGATCACATAGTGATCCTCAGAAATTTGTTGTGGGTGTCTTGACCAGTGGGCCTGGCTCTCACTCTAGAGAACAGACAGTGGGGATATATTTGCAAGATTTGGGGGTTTTACTGTATTTCCTATCAGGAATAACAGTAAAATCATGAAATCCTACTGGACATACCAACAAATCCCATACTTTGAGATATGGGATGAAATGTAGACTCAGATGTTGTATAGCTGCTGAAGGTGAGCAGCTGAAGAGATGAGCCCATTTGGACCTGACTCTGTTCCTAAATCACTTAATCTGTGTAGTGCTATATATTGGAATATGGGCACAAAATCTTTTGAGCTTTGCATTTTTAAATATTAAATAAAATACATGCCTTGGGAAAATATTGAAATAATAGCTGTTCTCAGAAACTATGGGGAGTGGCCTGAGGGAGGTTGAAAGAAACCTTTTGGTGGGAACTTGGGAGTTTCAGAACTGCTGAACACATCTTTAGGAGCTTTTTTTTTTCCCCCTTCTCTTTCAGTGAATATGATATATATGGTTTCCAGACAGTCCCAGAGGATGATGAGGAAGAGAAACTAGTAGCAAAATCTCGAGCGTTGGACCTGAGATCTCTTTCTCTCAGTGAAAATCGAGAGATCTCCACAGGGGTAAAATGGGAGAATTACCTTGCAAGTACAATGAATAGAGAGATGATGCGATGTGTAGAACTGAAGAATCTTATTCGATCTGGAATTCCCCATGAGCATCGTTCCAAGGTGTGGAAATGGTGTGTCAATCTGCATGTGAAAAAATTCAAGGACAGCACAGTTCCTGGCTACTTCCAAACCTTGCTTCAAAATGCCCTAGAGAAACAAAACCCTGCATCTAAACAGATCGAGTTGGATCTCTTGAGAACTTTGCCGAACAACAAACATTATTCTTCCCCAACATCCGAAGGGATCCAGAAGCTGCGAAATGTGCTGCTGGCGTTTTCGTGGAGAAATCCTGATATAGGATATTGCCAGGGGCTCAACAGGTGAGATTTTATGAACCTTAAGTAATAATTGATGAAAGAACAACTTAAAGTGCGGTTTCAAATCACATGTATAGCAACAGGCTTTTGGACAGCAGTTTTCTTTGTGGGTTGTATGTTCATAATTTGCAATATTTTAATAAACGGATAATTATCACTTTTTTTAACAATAAAAAGAAGACTTAAATCACGAAACTTGTAAAATTAAAATCACAAAACTTGTAAAATTAGCTTGGCAAAAGAATTGGAACTGGCATTAACTGATGGAAAATGTGCTTCTTAAATGTAGCATGTCTTCAGTTGCAGTGATCATTTTGTGGGGGTTTCTGGTACTACAGGGCTGAGGAATATTTGAAGCATGGTGTCATTGCAATCGACATTTGCTGAAACAGGTTCACTACTTTGAACTCTGTGATGAAGGGAGGTGTTATGTGACACAGGTTGGTTAGTCTGACATGCTATTGTTGTCCCCACGATGTAGTTCCACAGATGTCAGTTTGTGCACTGCTTTGTTCCAGAACAGGTAACAGATTTCTGAAGTACAGCAGTGTCATTTGAAGTCTGCACTGACAAAGGGTACAGAAACAGGGAAAAGTGTTTAAAAAGTTGCTCTCCCTACCTTAAGACTTTGTAATTTTTGATTTACTTAATTTTTAAGGAACCATTTTCAAGTTACATCATGGTGGTTTTATGTCATTTGTTTGTCTGTTTTGTTACTGCTTATGTAAGCATTGCCTAAAAGCAGAGTACTCATGCAAACTGTAGAACAATGGATGCACTTGCTTATTTTTTCCCTTCTATTAATTTAATTTCTGAGTATTTCCCCAAAGAGAAATTAAGAGAAATAATTCTGCATTTGAGTATACTCAAAGAAGTTAAAAGCAAATTAATAATTTATTCCTTGCTTTGATTCTCTGAAGATTTTAGTGTGAGCTTAAGCTGTGTAATGTCAGAAGCAGCAAGTATTGCAGTTCCTCTTGCATGCAGGAATAAAACAGGTTTACTTGGTAAAATATATTTGAGGTGATTTTATGTATTCAAACAACTGTCAACGACACAAAGCGATTCCACAGGTTTTTATTTCACAGTACTCGTTGGAAACAGGAAACCAGCAATGCTGCTCTTCTTTAATCCTTCTTTTCCTCGTACTTCAGGAAATTCTTAGAACAAGTTCAGTCTTTGAAAAATTATGTCTCTTTCTTAAGGTCAGTGGCAAATAAAGATGAAAATATTATTTAAATTTTGCATAGTGGGTATAAAGGAAACTTGCTACAAATGATTTTTCTAAACTTTAAATTGATTCTGTGTGTGACATGCAGGAGCTATCTGTTTTCTCTTCAATAAGGAAATTAAAAAAAGAAGTCTGGAGATCAGAGTAGTAAGTTTAAGACTTGCAAACTTCTAATTATTTTGCCTTAGTTCCTGGAAAAATGTGTTCAGTTTTGTTACTGAACTAAATAAAACTACTTGGCTTGGCTGAGAAGGCATCTCCTTGCCTCATCTTACGTTTTATTAAATCCAGTTAATTTGTTCGTGTCTGCTGATCAGAAACAAAGGCTCTATTGTAGTTGTTCTTAATGCATTTTCTGGTATTTATTATAATTTTCTCCAAACAAACCCTATTTTCAGATTGGTAGCAATTGCCCTTCTGTACTTGGAACAGGAAGATGCTTTTTGGTGTCTGGTAACCATAGTGGAAGTTTTCATGCCTCGTGATTATTATACAAAGACTCTGCTAGGATCTCAGGTATGTGCTCTACCAAAATGAAGCCTGGCTCTGTAAGCTGCAGCCAGTCAGAGGCTTTTCTTCTAAAACTGTTGGGTGCTCCTTCTAGGGGAGATGTGATGAGGTGCATGTGCACCAATGCAGCAGTAGTGGCCTGTGCCTGGAACACAGCATACGTGTGTGAGGAGTCCTCCGGGGTGGGTTAAGAAGCAAAATGTGTCAGCAAGGGAGGTGTGCAGTGGGGCAGTGGTGTGTGGGTTGGGTGGATATATTTGTGTTAACAGTCCTGGGGCTCCCAGTGAGCTCTTGGAAAACTGGCCCTATGTTGAACCACGTGTGTTGGAAAATGTGGGATCATTAATGTCGTATTTGTCTGCTCTCCAGGTTGATCAGCGAGTGTTCAAGGATTTAATGAGTGAGAAACTTCCACGTCTGCATGCTCATTTTGAACAGTACAAAGTTGACTACACTCTTATAACTTTCAACTGGTTTCTTGTGGTGTTTGTGGACAGTGTGGTTAGCGACATCCTTTTCAAAATATGGGACTCGTTCCTATACGAGGGACCAAAGGTGAACGGAACGAGCTAAGTTTTTCAATTTTTTCAATTATCCAGTAACGAGACACT
Organism: Penelope pileata; assembly: GCA_013396635.1. Taxonomy (NCBI): domain Eukaryota; kingdom Metazoa; phylum Chordata; class Aves; order Galliformes; family Cracidae; genus Penelope; species Penelope pileata. Next base: position 142,750 of record WBMW01001092.1, read on the forward strand.
GTCGTGTTAGCAAGAGCAGGGTGTGGAGGGTGGTGGTGTCACAGGAATCCCATCAGTTAGAATCACTGGTAGGAAGATGGGAGGAAACGTGCATAAATCAACAGCCAAAACACCTTCACATTTTTTTCTGTTTTGCAAGTTAAGCTCGAGATACACAGAGGAAGTCTAAGTGCTAAGTTTTCCTTTGCCTACCTACCATTTTTTACCATTGAAGAATAAAACTGTAGGCAGTGCTGTTAGTCAGTGTGTGATGATTATACGAAAGTAGAAGCTACTGTTATAAAGAAGAAAGCTTAAGTGAAGGATTAGTAAGTTAGAAGTACTTAAAAAATGTAAAAATGAGTTGTAACCAAGTACTAATATTCAGGTTTTCTCTGCAGCAACTGTTTGCTTTATTTCTGCAGGCATCTAAATTACTGTTGACCAACAGCAACCATCAGGGCTCCTATCACAAATTAAGGGAATGAGGGTGTAACAATTCTCATGTGTTCTGTACTTAGGAAGTTGTATTGAAATAAAATGATTTGAACACCATAGTAGCATTAAAGCAGATGTTGGACACAACAGGAGATGTATAGAATAAGTAGACAAAAATTATATGTTAGTTAAATCTCTTGTTGACTTCATCTGAGCATTCTAAAATGGGGTTAGAATGGGGTATTTTGGTTGAGTGTTGATTCGAATCAGTTTGAAGCATCATGATATTTTGTGAAGGCAGCCAGGCAGACGGACAAAGTTCAGAACTTGCTGCATTCTTTTTAGAATGGAGAGAAGTAATGCTTTTTCGCCTTCTGCCAAATTGATTGATGAGCTGTTATCCAATTCTTTTAGCATCAGCCCTATTAGATAATAGACAAGACTTAATTTTAGCTCTGAAGTAACTTCAGTAGCACATTCAGCGGTCTTTGGTCTACAAGTGAACTAGGAAATCAGAACTTCAAAGAGTTTTTATACTATAAACCCAATATCATGTTTTGGGTTTAACTACAGAACAGCTCATATTGGTTACAGACTACAACAGACGTTTTTGGCAGCTTTTGGAAATGAGGGATGGAGTGGCAGGGAGGTATGATTACATAGTTCAAACGCAGGCTTTGGGGAAGTAATGCTTTTCCTTTGAGTTTATAATAGATAACAAGTGCATTCTGTTCTTTGAAACAACCCAACGTTGTATTTGTTTTTATCAGGTAATATTCAGATTTGCCCTGGCACTTTTTAAGTACAAAGAAGAAGAAATCTTAAAATTGCAAGATTCCATGTCCATCTTCAAGTACCTTCGATATTTCACACGCACCATACTTGATGCAAGGTGGGTAACTCACACTGGGATAATCAACTTCTGGTGGGGCATGGAAGAAGTTTGCTGTATGATTTATTTAAGCTAAGTCTTAATTTTGATATAAAAGAACTGGAGATAAAATTAATTACTAAGATTTCTCATGAGTAGTTGATGTAGCATCTTCTTTAAACAGCGTGTGAATGACTTTGTATCATGCTGCAAAAATGAGAGGATGCAAAACCAGAAGTGATGAATGGGTAGTAGTTGTTTGGGGGGATGGTTGTGATTACTTAGTATTGTTTGTTAGTATTGTTTAGCAGTTGTGTCATGATGTTAAAGTTTAAGAAGTTCAACCATAGGCAAAAAGTCTCACCTTGTATTGTGGATACAACTGAAATTGCAATATGTTTTATAATAAATAAAAATATTTTGTTCAAATATTTCAAAACATGAGCTGGGTCCCACCAGAATTGGATGCAGTGCTGATGTGTAGGTTAGTGCCATGTAACTCCAGCTAATTTTAAGGACACAGTTTGAAGCAAAGGTGCAATGCACTTAGATACTCTGCTACATCTCTGTCCTTGCATAGGGACTGAAGTTCACATGAATTAGGGTCTAACATTTTAATTTCCTGGTTTCAAGACTGCAGAGCAGCAGTTGAAGATTAAAGCAGTCCCAGTAACTTTTCTTCTTAATTTCTGAAAATATATTTTGTACAGATATTGAGACTGATGTTGAATTCAGTACAAAATAATATATTGGAATTGGAGATGTTTGTTTTTGCCATAATAAATTCCTTACAGCATTAGGCTTATACTTCAGCTCCTATTCCAATAGTTATGTACTTTTTGCTGGAGCTGTTTACTGGAGATGAGGTAAAAATGAACAGTTGTATTCTATCCTTAGAAAGGATTGCTGGGACTGATGTGGAGAGAATGCTCTGCACCTGGTTTAAATGGTCAAAGTCTTGATAACAGCTGCTGCTTCCTTTGCTGAAACATCTGCAAAAACTCTTGAGGGAGAGTAGCATGGTGCTTTGTGTTTTAGCATTCACCCTTTGGTTTGAAAAATGCCAAGCAGTTGTTGTACTGAGCCATTTGGGACTGACAAACTGCTGACTGTAATGCCAACTCCAGAAGCGACAGAGATGTACTTGGTTTTGGGAGGAGGGGGCACGTATTCTTAAAACAAAGCAATAAATAAAACTGTTGGGTTTAGGTTTTTTAACCTCTAATTTCTTGGTATTTTAAGGATGTAGCCCATAATCAAATGTGTTATGTCTCCCACAGCAGCACCCCAAGAAACAAAAGGTTGGAAAAGGTGGGAGGGAGGGGAAGACAGATGTAGGTGCTTAAGCAGAGCTTCAGACTTGGCTTTCCTTTCCTCTTATAGTTACGTAAAGCACATGATGATTTATCTCTCCAGCATAAAATACCTGGTGCTAAAATATTTGAAGTATTTTTAACACTGCTGTGAGGGATCCCATTTTGTTACTAATAAGATGAAGCACCCCTTCCCTGTTCTAATCAGGTATCTTGGGCAGATGGTCGCAGTTCAGGTAAGGACAGAATTCACTGCATCAAAAGTGATCACAGCACAATTACGCTCTGGGCCTGTATTGTAAATCTGTGCTTCCTTGGGATTTTAAGTCTGAGTTGAAAGAGGACTGTGTAGTGCCACCTAGGGGATATAAACTTGCCTGTCAGAACTGATTTGTATGATCTTACTGTAAAATAAGGCATGGTTCAAACCACCTGGTTTCTTATTCTACCGTTTTTTGCACAAGTTCTACAACACCAAAATTTAAACACAAAAGCATGTAGAATTGTCCAATGCCAATATGGACAAAAAATCATCTGGTAGAAGAAAAATTCAAAGACGTTTTTTATGTAGAATTCTTGGACGTTCTCAGTGAGTTAGAAAATTATTTTGCAGAGTTTCTGAGTTTAAGCTCTGTAATGGAGAAAGGTATGCACAAAAATGTGTGTAATCCTACTTAGGGTTGTAGGACATTATAGGCCATGTATCTGCCTGGGTTTTTGCAAGTGCAGGTTGTGTTCCTTAGCATGTTGTAGAGAAGTAGACAAGCTGTTGGGGTACATTCTGCTCATAAATAGCGAGAAGTGGTTCTTGCTTACTGGAAAATACAAAACGAGGGAGAGCTTACTTGTAAACTCTCCAAATAAATTTTCTTAGTGTTAGAGTTCAGCTGGTGGTTAAACTGGTTAAATTCCAGTTCCTCTTTTTCCCCTCAGTAAGTACTGAGAAGTTGTTTATCTGCAGATCAGCAGTGATAACACAGTTAACTCTGGGCTGACTAGGCACGTCAGTTACTGGTTTGGCTGTGACTGAACGATGGGGTCACACAGCATGGCTCTGGAAGAGGTAACTCAGAGAGCTCTGCTCCAGTGAGCAAAATTCCTGAGATGTGTCAGAGTTTGGCTTAAACATATTGCTTCTGTTCGTACTACCCCAGGCTTTATCTGGTCTCCTGCACTGTTTCATTATCTTGGGTAACTTGAGAGCTGGCTGTCCTGGGACTGAATGAGCTTTCCAATGTGTAATTGGGTAACTGGATGTTCTGTGCACCCAGCCTAGCCAACGAAGTTCTGATTAGGCAAGCTTACATCTTCTGTTCCGTGTTGTCAAGAACTGCAATTGCTGTAGCACTACAGAGGGTTTGCAGGTGGCTTTGAGAGCTGGTGAGCGTTTGAGATCACTTTACCACATGAAATAAATTTAAAACTGAGTGCCTTACAGAACTTCCTTTCAGTACTGATAACATCTGAGATCTGCCAGGTACGTGAAGGAAAACAGAGATGTCAGCTGTATGCTAGATACTGGTATGAGTGAAGTACAGAACTGATTTTAAAAGATTCTAAACGTGTTTATCTTCTGTTGTGTAATCTTACAGGAAACTGACTGGTATCGCTTTTGGAGACCTGAACCCTTTTCCATTACGTCAGATCAGGAACCGGAGGACCTATCACCTAGAGAAAGTGCGTCTGGAGCTGACTGAACTGGAAGCCATTCGTGAGGATTTCCTGCGTGAACGAGAGACCTGCGTAGAAAAAAGAGACCTTATTAGTGATGATGAGGAGGACAGTTGAAACTACTCAACTCAGACTTTGGGATCGTGACTGCAGTGAGTTAACATCCAAAACGTTATGAATCCTGTCAAACAGAATGTAAACTAGTTGCTTTTGGAAATATGCGGGACAGATTTCCAAACCCCAGCACTTTCAGAAATGTGGCGTTATGTGGAGGCCAAACACTTTTGTTTACATTTATGTTCATGGAGCTGTATGTAGGGCACTTAATAATATCTGCCTCAGTTCAGTCAAACAGCTGAATTGCTGAAACAGTCAACAGTTGTCTTCCTGCAGCACGCTCTTAGCTGTCTGGATGTGAAACAGTAGTAAGAAGAGTCTGCACAAAATTCACTACATTCCTTGCCAAGCTTCTGCATTGGTTTGATTGTAATCGTGTTTTTTGTAGCGCAGGCTCAATGTGGGAGAACATCATATTTTTCAGTTTCAGATTGGTTCAACAAATGGCTTTCATTGCTCTTGGTTGGGAAAAAAAAAAGCCAGTTTTTAGGTCACAACTGGAAAAGTATGGCTTGAAGCACGAGGAGAACTTTTTACATTCCTTTATCTTGTCCTGAAGTCCCATGAAATGGATCATCTGACAGAAGACTGAAGTACTTCAAATGCAAGATGGGACCTATTTGTCATTGTGTGTTCAATGTATACTGAAACAGTGATACCAAACATGTTTATGCTTTTCTGGGCAAATGCATTGCTGAAGATTCATATTCATACAAAAGACCAAATTCTGCTCAGTAAATTTTGTTTCCATTCACTTTTTTTCTGATTGCTTTTTCTCTTTCAAAGAAAAAAACAGTAACAAAGCCACAACCAAAACCCAGCTATTATGGAAGAAGAATGGAGCTTGCTGCAGGAGTACTATCTTTTAGTGCTTAATTGTGTATCTGTTGAAGGTATTTTTTTTCATTATTTTGAGTTTAAATCATTCTTCCTACTTAGGTCTTAAGTAGGACAGAGTCATGATCTTTAAAAACAAACAGCATTCTTTCTGCATGAATGTATAACTATTACAATAGTGGTAGAGATGGGATTCAAAAAATGAGTATTAAAAGAGAAACCTTAAGGCCACAGCGTACACACACGAATTTAAGATCCTTTTCCAGCAGAAAAATGCATTATTTTCTTAATCTGCTCAGGTTTTTTGTGAGCGTTGTGTGCGCATGCTTCAAGACAGCTGTAAGGAAGCATCTGGAGCATCTGTGAAAATGTGACTGGAGGCCATTCTTTCTCATTTCATAGCTAGCAGCTCTGAGAATGAGAGAGGGTTTTGTTTCGATGTATGGGTTAGCTTATTTTATTTTATTTTACTTTTTTTCCGGATTCTTGCAATGTTCTTTCCTGAGCTGTTGAATCTTTGTAGTGTTAAATTGGCTTAGATGTCTCAGGATGGATCATGATAAAACTAACGTTCAAATACAAGTCAGCAAGTGGCTCTGCTCTGGGAAAGAGTGGTTAATTGGCAAAATAAACAAAAACTGATGGTCAGGAACAGTCCAAGTGCACGAAACTTCTACTTTGTCTCTTGCGCTTTCCTGAGAGCAAGCGGGATTTCTATGGCAGGTGTCCTCATGTAAGTGTTTCAAAACTTAATGTGTTGGAGGAGAAATCCTGCCTCTGTTTCACAGCACTTTTTTTCCCTTGAGAATGTATTTCTAGCCTTCTCTAAATGTGTTATTAGCCAATTTATCTGAGGGAAATGTTTAACCAATGAGATGAACATAATGTACAGGATTTACTTTGACAGATAATGTATGCCTCTTCCTATAGAACTTCAAATTAGCCAGCAAATCCTTGCCAGTGAGGGGCACGTGGTAGAATCATCTTGATTTGTATGTCATTGGTCTTCTAAACTGTCCCCTACCTTGTCTGTTGTAAGGAGTAGGTTTTTTTTTTTCCTAGTTACTCTTGGTTGTTTACTTGAATTTCTTAGGCAGGGTTTTTTCATATTATTGCATGTACTGTATTCTTTTTACTTACAATCAGTATTTGAATAGAAAAATGGGACCAGCTTTTCTAATTTTCTATTTTACTGTCTTTGTTTGGAAAGAGCTGGTCTCTAAATGAGTCTGTCGTGTCCAATTTTTTTTTCATCTTATTTTCAAGTATTAAATGAAGTTTTTCTAAGCTGTAAATCTTCCTTCTAGTGGCAACAGTTGAAATGCTAAGGTGAAGAACTTTAGAAGTGTCTCTTCACTGGGAACTGGTTCTTCAGGAGATGTTTTCCTGCAGAATTCATCAGTCTTTGGGTTGTGAAGCTCAAACTAACTTTAGGGCAGGAGGTTCTGTAGATGACAAAACATGACCTGCAGTGTTCCGGGACCATTTCTTTTTGACAGTTGTGCTGAGGTATAAACTGGTGTGTGTATTATTGTGATTCATTACAAAAATTGTAACCTAAAAAAATTTGTAAAAATTGAATCTAATACATGAATAGTAGGAAACTATGATGGAAGTCATGTTGTCTCTGGGTATTTTGTTAGCTCACAATTATGAAATGGCTTGGTGTTAGTTTACTGAGGTTCCAAGGAAGCTGTTGACTTCATTTGGTTAAGGATCATTACTGATGCCTTACTTAAAAGGTCCAAAAAAAAACTGAAGAGGCATCTAACCTATGGCTGCAAGAAATCCACAGAGAACAAAGAAGGGATGCATATAGCAGGAGGCAACTTTAAGCGGAACATGCTGTGCTGTTGGCAACGTCTTTAAGCAAATACTGGTTTTCTAGTGGTGCTTCATCTGGCAGCTTTGAGCAGCAGCTCCAGGTAGGGATACCCAAGATGCACAACCAGCATTTGAACCAAACGAAACTGAGCAAAAACCCAGCGTGACTTGTCGGCCTGAGAAGCTGAGCTGTGTAGGCACCAAGTGTTCACAGCTGGGGGGCACTTCCAAAGCAGTCTGAGGACTGAACATCCATGCCAGCCACTCAGTAACAAGTGGACTCAATAATGCATGGAAAGACTGCAGAGACTGCTCTTTTTTTTTCTTTTTTTTTTTTTAATTTGAAGATCTTGCACTTAGGTGCATAGAGTTTCTTATGCATGATTCCCAGTATGTTATGTAAACCAAATTGCTAATTTGCATAGTGTGGGATATTTCTCCTGTTTTGTATGCTTATAAGTGACTTTCCAGTGAAACCTGTGGTTACTTGTTTAAAAATGTTGTTTTCTTCTATTACATAGGCAGAAATTTGGTGCACCAATACCTCTAGCTATTACAACTGCACAGTATTTCAGCTTTACCTGTACATGTGTCTATCATAAAGTGTTACCAGATTATTTTTTTTACCAGTTATATAATCAATAGAATATTCTGTTGCCACTTAGGTGTCTTTTGTGACAGATTGTTCCCTTCCCTCATCTTTGTAAACATGGTGAGATGTTTCAGCACAAAGGGAAATATTTTTGTTCATTAAGACATCAAGAATGAATGAATTGTCCTAAATTTGATAAATTGAGTTGTATGTTCAGTCATGCATCGGTGAGAAATGGGTGGTGAGTCACTGATGAAATCGTGTAGCTGTTCTGGTGAATCTTCCCCGAAGTGCCATGTTGGGAATGAGCAACACGCGGTACAAGAGATTTGAATCACGAAACGTGAGTGGTGTTATTTTCATAAAGATTGATGTAAAATAAATAAATAGTTTACTTTGCATTACAGCTTGCTCTGGTTCTTTTCTTTTTTTTTTCCTAACAGATGGAAATAACTGCAGGTGCCATCAGAACAAATCCTAGTAAAGCGAGGCTCTTTGATAACGTGATTTCAGAGAATCTCTGTAGAGGAACCAGAGGATGTGAACTATAGACATTGCATGCAGGTGATGCTGACTGGGTACATTCGTGACTGGTGTCCTTAGTTTCTTTGGGAAGGGGAGGGGAGATGAAATTTTCATGAGCACTTATTGGGAACATCTTTCCTAAGAAACCTGAGCATTTATGGTATCTCCTGACAGAGCTTCTTGAGCAGAATGTCAGTTCCCAACCTGCTTAAAGCCTTTGGTAGCTGAGTATATAACTTCAGCTGGTTTGAAAAATAGGAAGTAAGAGTTGGAATATTACTTTCAACTGCACGTTGGAGCAGGTCTTTCATAGTAGAGGTGAATGGCACATAGTTCTATTGGCATATTTAGCATGAGTAGACTGTTGTCCAGGCAGCTGTTGGGGCCCGTTAAAGAACAGCTGAGGCTCCTGTTTCCTTCTTGGAACTGAGCTCAAGACATTTGTTCTCAATGGAAAGGCGACAAGGATGCGAGTGCAGTTGATGGATATAGCTGCTAACTGTTGTTAAATACCTTATTGCTAAGAAATACGTTGATTTAGAAAGGAAAAATGCAGCTGATCTGCTCTGCAGTGAGACCACATGTGCAGAATCTCAGCCTCCATTCCAAGCCCCTCAGAGATGCAGAGAACATGCTGAAGTCTGCTGGTGCTGTGTTGCAGTTTATCAGGTGCTCACTCTGGGAGCTCCAGAAGTGCTAAACATAGCTTCCTTATCTGCGGCTCCTTGACCTCACTGGAAGCAGAATCCAAGTAGTGCTGATGCCTGAAGGTTTCTCACACATGAAGGCCACGAAGTATATTCGCTCAGATAATGGGAAGGAAGGGTGTGCTCTGCCTCGGAAGCTTTCCTCCTGGAAAAGAAGGCAAAAGGTTCAATCACAAAGAAGTAGAGCGGTATTTTTCTCCTCTACAATTATATGTATCTGATTGACAGCCAGCTCTGCTCTGTCACCATGGCTAGGTTTTCAGGGGAAGGATTAGACTAGAAAGCAGAACTCAGGACTATGTGCTGAATGTGGAATAAAAAGAAAACAAAAACACAACAGCAGTTACTAAATAAGACTAGCTGCTCTCTACCTTATCTAATTCTAGAGTGCTGTAGAGAAGTGAATAGGTAATTAAAACCTTCAATACTAGAATATAGATGGAAAAATTAAGATGATTTTGGCCTTAACTCAGATGCCCCCATCTTGCTGCCTGTGTGTTTCAAGCAGGGTGTACCTGATGCAGTTAGATTTTTTTGCAGTGAGTTGCCACTGGGACGTTGTGTTTGGGCTGATGAACTGATCCAGTGATGGTGGTGGTGTTTTTTGGGTATTTATGCATGAGACTTCTCCTTGGAAACTTAAGGTATAAGTTTCTTCCTTTATCACCTGTTCTAGGGGACAGTAAGCACACGGCCAGCAGAGGCTGCAGTGTTGTTACGGTGCTCAGTGACCTAGCAGGGGGCCTGAGCTGCCTGCTTGGAAAGCTACTCAGCTTTGGTTTTTCCTTCTTATTCTTTGGCCTTGATTGCCAGAGGTGTTGCAAAGAAATCCGAGTTAAAATGTTCTAAAGGTGTCTGAGCAACTAGACAGCGTAAGGACAAAATTGTGCAGAACCTGTATTTTGGCTTGTGAACACTTTGGACATGGTATCGGGGAAGAGACTCAGTCTGCCTTTGTGTTTTTGGAGACCTTGACGGGCTGGCCAGGAGGAGCTAAATTCAAATGAGGGTTATTTGGGGCTAGGGATTTGGAAGGTGGTTTTCACCTGTCAGGGCAAACTGTGTTTTGTCCCCTGTAGCAGGAGCAAACAGAAGCAGCAGCCTTCCTTGTGTGCCCTTTTCTCTGAGAATTTTGTGGGAGTATTGGTCGCCTTCCTGTGATCATAACACACTGTAGAACTGAAGATGAGGAACAAAGTCTCCTTATTTCCACTTATGAACTCTTCCACTGGCCTTTGAAACCTCTACTGGTGCTCACATTTCCTGCCCTCTGCCCTCCCTGTTATCAGACACAGCCACTCTACTTTCTGAGCTGGGAGAGCCGGGTGTATCTCCCCATTGGCTTCAACCAGCTCTGAAGCCACATTTCTTTTTAGTTGTGATAATTAAAAGCACTGCCCTTAGGCTCTCACCTAGTATAAAATTACTTTGAAATTCTCTGTGTCGTAGCATTTCGTTATGATGGAAGCAGCCTGCCTGTTTCTGCATGATTTCCTATAGCTTTGCTTTATCTTAGCTGTGTGCAGAACTGGAATTCAAAGAAGCCCAGCATTTACATCCAGTCTGTAAGGTGTGAATGATACCACATCCGTCCTCATGAACCAGTGTTGGATATCGAAACGTAAGGAGACCATACAGTATTTGTCACAATTACTTGAATTAGGGGAGAAAATCTAGTTTGACAGGTCTGGGGAATGCCTGTAGGACAGAGTAAGCAGCTGAAGGATGTAATTCTCCTTGGTCAGCCTGGAAGAAGGCCGGCACGTGTATTTACATCAGTGCGTGCTGATGCGTTCTGAGACCCGCAGTGAGGACTGGAACCTCGTGCTGTTCTCTGGATGACAGCAGCTTCTTGAAACATCGGGAAGTGGCTCTGGGCAGTGGTGAGCTTCAGAACACGCGATGTGAGCTGGTACGTAGGTCGCTCTGAAAGTAGTGCCTCCTATTTGTTTCCATGGAAACTACAACAGCTACAAAGCGCATAGTAATACTGTTCGATAGAACGAATTCTTAGCTACAAAACCACCAAACCACCAAAATGGTGGTGGCTATTTTTCACCATAGCCACCACCATTAGCTGCGCCTTTTTCCAGCGATGCGCAAGAGCTGCACGCGGTGCCCCGCTGCTCGGCCTCGCCGCCGGGGGGCGCCGCAGCTCCCGGCGCCGCGCGGCCCCGCGCCCCTCCCTCCCGCGCGCCCGAGGGAGGCCCCGGCGGAGCTGGCGGGGAGCGGCACCGCCCCTCAGCCCCTGCGGAGCGGCGGCGGGAGCTGCGCGCGGAGCGGGCGGTAAGTGCTGGGCGCTGCGCTGCGCTCGGCCGGCGGCGCCCGGAGCCCTCGGCGTCAACTCGTGCTCCGCGCCAC
>WBMW01001092.1:154208-358857 GCA_013396635.1 Penelope pileata
AGCGCTGGGCGGCTCCCAGGGTCTCTGAGTGGCCCCGCAGAGGGTGAGAGCTGTGTGCGCGCCTCAGCTCGTTCGTGCTGCGCTGCAGCCGCCGTGCAGGTGCAGCTGTGGGGCTGCCATCCAGAGGTGCCAGCCCATCTCTCTGCTTGGATGGCCCCGTCTGGGCCCGGTGGTCTCGGCGCCCCGTCCCCCCCTCAGCCCTCAGGAGAACAACGGAAAGGATGTTCCATCCCATCTGGAACACCGGTCGTTTCCAAACTTCTCCGTGCCCTTCATCGTAGCTGGCACGGGCGGCAGCTCGGCCTCGGGGCAGCGGAGTGTCTGGAAGCCGTAATCCTCGCGGCGCCTCGGAGGGGGCCGTGCCGCGGGCCTGCCCCGCTCTGCCCGCCCCGAGCTCAGCGCCGGGGCACGCGGCGGCCGTTACCGCGCAGCGCCGCGCTCGCGCCTGAGGTCCGCGGTGCGCAGCGCTCCGGCACCGCGCGGACAGCGGTGTGAGGGGACGGCCCCGAGGCGGCGCGGGGAGCGGCTCCGCCGTGCGAGCGCGGCTGAGCCGAGCCGAGCTAAGCTGAGCCACCCCGGTGCGCGGCGCGCAGGTGGCGAGAGGCTTTGTGAGAGAGAGACGTTGGCTGCTGCTGCTGCCTTCTGACAGGAAAAGTTGTAGGTGAGAGCGAGGGTTCGCTGAAAGCAGCACCACTGCTTAACTGCCCTTCGGGTTCTGTCATTTGAAAGCAGAGGGTGAAAGCAGAGGGTAAAAAAATCCTCTTTTTTCTATTGGAATTGCGTGGTCTTACGTTCGGTGGGGATGGGAGGGGTGAAGGAGGAAAGCAGCCTGATGCTGCTGCGCGTCTGTTCAGTTTGAGCACCACGTCAGAAAGCAGTAACTGTTGAATCTTTTTATTTAATCACTGACGTGGACAGTTCTAATTCCAAATGGTGGTGGTCTTGATACCAAAGGGCAGCTTGTGAGGAAGGGCGTCTCCCCGCGCTCGGTTCTGGCGCTCTGTGCCCCACAGCGTGCCGGGGGGCCTGCACCTGGCACAGCCCATGGTGCTTGTGATTGAGGCAGCATTTCTATAAAGAGGGAAACACACAGAAATATACCTTCAGAAATGTACCTTCCTTTGTTCCCGTGGGAGGGGTTCTGCCGCTTGAGGAGATTCCTTTCCATGCAGCACAAGCTGTGCTCAGAAGGCACTCCTGCACCCGAGCAGGAACACCCACACACAGGCTGTGCTGCGGTGGAACTGTGCTTAACTCCTGCCTCAGGCCACACTGGCAAACTGCAATTCCCCAGGGTGACCAAGGTGTGATTTTACGGGTGGCAGAACCGAGGAGCAGGGGGCGGTTGGGCAGCACGTGTTCCTGGCGCCAGCAACTGGGGCCGGGGAGGTGTGTGCTCTGCTCCTGGTTCTGCTGCAGCTTTGTTACATGGCTGCAGGGAAACCCCTTGCACGGCGCTCCGGGTGCGTAAGACGTGGATATCCTGTGGGAGAGCACAGCCAAAGGAGCTCACTGTGTGACTGAAGGAAAAGTGAAGGCTCTCCTTCCTCCTGTGGTGCCCGTGCTCCATATTTGCAGACAGAGTCCAGCAAGAGCTTTGCAGTTCAAGTCTTGAGGTGTGAAGTTGCTGTGGTTTCCTGAGATCAGCGTGCAGCGTCTGGGGAGGATTGTGTTTATGGCTGTGAAAGGAATTTTTATTTCAGATGGATTTGCAGGACATCGAGGTAATCCTTTATTATCTCATCCTCCTCACGCAGTGTACTTGCTGATGACAATTGTCTGAGATCACCTAGTGTAGGATCTATTTTGGGCACCTGCTGACTGCCAGTGCTGGGTGAGTGCCCATGAGAGAAATCTGCCCAAGGAACACAAGTGGAAGGCACTGTGGGGTGGTGTGAAGTGATGGACGTGGGGAGCACCAGCACGGCACAGGTCTGACCGGAGGCTCTGGGCACTTGGGAGCACTTCTGTGCTCAGTGCTCACAAATGAGGCGCTGGGCTTGGCTTGAGTGGGTGAATTGTTTCTGGACCTTTGTGGAACAAGGACATAAGCTAAGGCCAGCAAAAGGGAGGAGAGTTTTCTGGTTATTTTTGAGAAAATACGGTGTGGATTCTATGTGTTTGCAGAAACAGGTATGTTCCTTGGAGGATGAGTGGACTTGTCGATCAGACACAAAGCGTCTGAGTTCCCAGAGGCAGCTTGAGTGAGTTCCCCATTCTCAAAACAGTGCTTTTAAGTTGCTCCTCTGAGTGACAAACCCTTTCTGTCTCCTAGGACAATGGTGGTGGTTGGTGTTTTTTTTCTTTTTGTTTTGTTTTGTTGAGGTGTGTTTGCATTGATGTTATTTATAGCTGCGCACCTTGGATTCTGATGAAGGGAGTAGTCAGTGGGAGGTCTTTGGGCAAGTCGTAGCAGTGTCTCTCAACATGTGGGTATTTTCCTTTGCTTGGCTTTCTCATGGGCTCGGAGCTTGATCCTGCAAATCAGGATGAGCAAAAGCTTTGGGGTTTTCAGCAAGGCTTGGCTTTATCCTCTGCTTTTTCTGAAGTCTGTGAGTTAGGTTTGCTCCAACACTTCAGAAAGTGCTGCTCTGAACAGCTGCAAACAGGATTACATGAACAGCATGGAGCCAATAGCTCACAGGTATCCTAACTGTAAAGCATTTATTTATGTAGTTCCGAGGCTTAAGCAGAATTGGCTGCTGAGCATTCTTTGAGGTTATGAAAGATTGCTTCAGGAGTGCAGCAGTTCACTTACAAAGCAGAATTTGAATTATTTTGAATGAAAGAAACATTTTTATCCCGGGCATTAACATGGCTTTGGGAAGAGAAGGGAAGCATGCTCAGGGACACTCCCAAGTGTGGCTGTGTGGCTGCCACCCACTGAGCGAGTTGTGAAAGAGAAAGGATTGCAGGGACATGAATGGTCACAGAGCCCCTCTGGGCCTTCTCGTGCTGTGGAAATGTCAGTCCAGAAGTTGATGCTGCACGGAGACGCTGAGCGTGTGCTGAGAGCCAGCCACAAACTGCACGGAGCGGTGCAGGATGTGGAGAATGGCAGCAGGTGCTGCTTCTGGGCCTGTGTGATGTGTGGCTGCTGCGGAGTGCCTGGGAGAGGGACAGTCCTTTTCCATACCCCTTGCTGCTGCTGCTTGAACGAGTGAGTGGTGCCCATCAGCCCTGCTGATGCAGGAGCCCTTCTGGGTGGGACGAAGCAGTCAAAGCATTTCTGTCCTAATGCGCAGGTTTTGCTTTCACCTGCCAAAAAAACTTACATGGAAGAGGGAGAAGACCACTTCCCTTCCTTTGAAGGAATCTGTTTGGAAAGGATTTGATTGATGCTCAAGGACTCTCCTGTGTGTTAGAAGCCAACTGCTTACAGAAGGGGAGAGAGAAAACAGCAGCAAGTCTGAGTGCGGCGGTGAGCGTGTGACAACGGCTGCGTGCGATTCGACAGGTCTGAGGGATGTTTACAGCACACTGCTTATCATACACACCTATAGAGATGGGGAAAAAAATCTTGCAAAGAAAAGTGAATTTGGCAGGAGCCCTGCAATTGCTTTTTGATACTTTGTCCTATTTTAGTGGAAGACTGATTTGTCAAAATAGTCTTCTTGCAACATGGAGTTGTGTTTGTTTTCTAAAAGATCCAAATAGTTTTGCTGGTGAAATACTTCTCAGTGTGCCAGAGATTTCTTTTTAAAAACATGCAGGAGCTTTATAAATTAAAAAAAAAAAAAAAAAGAAGCTGGAGGTCCCTGATGTGCCTAAAGCAAGCAGCATCTGGGGTTCGTAAGGAAATAAGCATTAGGTTGAGGAATGCGGATGTGTTGCTGATGTCCAGAGGCACAACAACTGTATTGCTCAGTGCAGTTGGATTTTGTGATGGTGTTAGAGGTCTTAGAGCTGCCTTAGGCATTCTGATCTGAACCGTGGGTGCTGTTTGTAACACTGGGGGTAACACTAGTGTCTGTCTGCACAGGAAGCATCAGCGTGTTGTAAGCTGTGTGGCTGCTTGCTGCGTTAAGACATCTCCTGGCAGCATAACGTAGATGGCTGCGCAGGGCTATCCCAATGAACAACGTCTCTGATCCTCTCCTTTTCCAAAAGCAGCAGCTTCTGGACCACCTGCCCAAAAAAGGTGGGGGAACAAGCAAGACTAAAGCAAACAGCAAGAAAAACCATACCCCAGAACGGACGGAAAACTGAGCTGATTGGTGTTGGTGTGGAGGCTGGCACGTGTGGGAGTCATTTTGATAAACCCGCTGTGGTTTTTGTGATCCAAGCTTATGTGTCAGGCCTGATTTTTTTGCCATCATGCTGGTTTGTAAGTGGAATGTCATTCACTGGACTTTGCTTTGTGATCTACATGGAGTGACTCTTCACTTGTGTTACCTCTTCTGTCAGCAGTCTGAATTTGGGAGCAGACTTTGGTTACTGCTGGGAGTTTCCCAGCGTCCTTAGCCTTGCAACATGCAAGTATTTGCCTAGCACAGTGAAGGGGGGGTTAAGCATGTCACAGTGAGTTCTTTCTCAGTCTCTCTCTGTCCTCATCACTTTAGAGCACCATTCTGGGAGCTGGGACAGACCCTTGCTGTCAGGACGTCTCCAGGATTTCAGCCCACCAAGTTGGGTGGAAATAGCAAGCTCTTTCCCCTTTTCCCATCAGCCTCATTCTCTTGCTAGGAAATGTAGTGAGGCACTCTGCTTTGCAGGGTGATCTTATTTGTAGGAAAAGCACCCTTCAAGGCAAGCTGAGTTGTTGGCCAGCATGGACCAGCATAATGTATTCCCAGCTCCTCAAAGGCACCCATGTGAGCCTTGTTCAGAGCTCATCAACTGTTACAGTTAGGTTCAGGAAACAAGTTGCACCATTACACAGAGTAATGCATGCAATAAATGCTGCTCTTCCCTTTCTTATCTGAAGCATCTAGTGCATGAAGAGAGACACTGTGCTCTGTAGACAGAATCTTTGTGCCTTTTTGTAGCAGTTGTTCAGACTTGCATTGCTGCCCTGCCTGTGTGCTTCAGAAGCAGTGCCTCGGGTGAGAAGAAGGAAATGTGGTCATCTGGTCGTCGTGGTTCATGGTCTGCATGCTGCTGCTTCCCTGCAGAAGCCAGCACTGCTGATGTTCACAGCAGCTCGCTTTTGCGTAGCGTGAAGTTGCCCAGTGTTCCCAAGTTTGTCAGGTGGTTGTTGGATGCATATGTGCTCAGTTATTTTGTGAGGGGCACCTCCCTTAGCAGTGCTCACCTTTTTATAAAATTGGACCTTCGTTGTTCAGCTGAGACTAATAAATTAATTCTCTTAACTAGTCAATCAGCTATGAATAAACTGCAGTGGATCCAAAGTGACTCTATCAGAAACGTGTTTTAAATGTTCTTTGCCTGTTGAAAGGTCATGATGAGTGTCATGTTTTCTTAATGTTCCAGCTGCATCATCTTTGTGCATCAATGAAGAGTCCAAGTATGGCTTTGTTCAAGCAACAGAAGGTGGAGGATGTTTACGAAATCGGAGAGGAGCTCGGGAGGTAAGTTTGTGCAGATGACACCACGCTGCTGTAACAGCTGAAGCATGGGGATATTGGCAGCATCTTGAAATGGTGGCTTGATCCATGCGCTGCGTGATAGCCTAAATCAATTTCAATAAGTTACAATAGAAACACATTCCTCTACAGGAAGTGCACTTGGACTTTTTGTTTATTAAATGTGCTAACTTGCTAACTATTTTTCCTGTTTCCTTTCTTGCAACTAGGACAACAGAAGGTATGTTTACATTGTCTTCTGTGCATAGGTGTCACCTGTGTCTGTGCTTTAAGCTGAGTTCACCTGTCTGCTCTCTGAAGGAGCTAGGAAACAGGAAGCCATGCTGCCATAGCCACAGATGCAGCCCTTTAATTTGGCTCGTTGTTTTTTGAGCAGGGCTGCACAGCCTCTGGCTGGCTCAGAGTGCTGGCAGAACATCTTCATATCTACCTGCAAAACACCGTGTGTGTACTCCTGGAAAGATTCACCAATCGACGTTTCAGCAGGACCAGTTAAAGCCTTTATGCAGCCTTTAGTCTATAAGGGCTTATCTGCAGATATTAATTATAGGTGGAGTTAATGGGCTATTGCCATGCTGAGCCATAATCGCCTGCTCAAACACCGTGGTGGATTTGTGGGCTGGATGACACAGGGCTTCCCCAGTCACTTACCAACACAGTGTTCTGAGTGGTTCCCATTCTGTGTTGAACCCTCCAATTATTTTCTTTTTAATATGCAAATAGCTAAATTAGGGCTATACACATTGGCTTCTTTCCCAACATCTGGGAGTTGGTTTTGATAAATGACTGAGTATGTGCAATTACCCTTTTTCAAGGGCCAATAATTTTGTTACATTAAAACACTTCACTTGAGGCTGTTCCCTGCCAAATCTTTTTTTTTTTATTTTTTATTCACAGCTATTTCGTTTTTAGAATTGTTCAGAACATTTCTTTGTGTGGGGGGCGCTTATATTTTTTTCCGTTCTGTTCCATCTCAGGAAGGCTTCAATGTTTAAATTTTCCATAGGTGTTTTCCAAGGTGTTTACTTTTCAGCACTGATGGGTTCTGAGAGAATATCAGCCTGGAAGTGAAAATCTGACAGAAGTGAGCAGTCAAAAATACAGTTTGTACATGCAGCGTGTGCTCCTTTAATCTAGGAGGCCCTAGTATGTGCAGTAACTGTCAAGTTAATAAAAATAGAAACTGGGAACTAAATGTATATTTGTACTTTGGTTGCTGAATTGGCTTTGGAAATGCAGTGCCTTTTGAGGTGATGACCCTCGCTCCCCGCTTCAAGATGGTGGTTGTGATACTTCTCATGGATGAGAAGTCCCAGTCTGCTTGGTATTGAGGTCGGTAGGCAAAAATGTTCCCTGAAAGACCTGAAGGAAAGGGGCAAATTGTGAGGCCTCTACTTCTTGTTCTGTAATGTCACATAGTCTCTGCCAGCTTTGTTTTCACTTTCAGATTTTGTGAAGAGCTCTCCAGACTTCTTGTTTCAGCTGTGTGCTGCACGTATGGTCTGACGGGGTTATCTGTCTGTCTCTGAGCAGTGACTGCTGATGAGGGCTGGTGACAAATGATACCTTGCCCTGTTGGAAGTCAGAGAACAGACCAGACGAGTGGGGGTGACTGGAGCACAAGAACCTTTTCTGGTGCTGACTGGTGCCCTTGGAGCTGTAGATGTCTTTTAGTACTTCAGTATGTTTGCAACAAGCAAACACGGTTTGTGCTTTGGACCTTTTCTAGCACTGTGTGGCACCCAAGGCAGCTGCAGCAAAGCGGTGTGGGTCCAGCAGTACAGCACCCTGCGAGCAGCACTTCTGCAGCGTCCTCAACCAGACCACTTACAGAATCAAGCTGAGCTAGAGGCAGCTCACAGGATGCTGGAAATGCTGTTGTTTCTTGTGCTAAGGCACAGTGTGAGGGAAAAGCCTGCAGAAAGGGGGAGCAGGCTTTGCTAGCTGCAGCGGTGTGCTGGAACTAGCTGCCTAACTCCAGTGTTCCCTCAGTCTTTGAGATATTAATCTTCGGCTCAAGGTTCTGTTGCCCAACTTCTCCAAAGCGTACATACAAGGAACAGGAAGTCAGACATGTGGCATTAGACAAAAAAAAAACAAAAGAAGTTGCTGATGGGCTTGTGTAGCTCTGGCAGCTACGCCTGGGAAGTTTAGCCTGGCTTATGCTCCATGAGGGAATACCTTGTTGTCATGTGTGTAACTGTCAAGTTCCTGCCTGCGAGACAGCATCGGTGGGTTTGGGAGTGTGGAGTCTGTGGGGATTGAGATTCTCTCGCAATAGCTGAACGGGGACCTAAAAAGTTGAGGCACCTCATGGGTGAGTTTAGCAAATGTCAACGCTTTAAAACAATAAGAAACCCTTTTGAGATCTATAGTGCAGCGTATTGCTAGAATATTGAAATTCTATTGTTTCCTTTTCCAAATTTATGATGGGGAATGAGGGGGGAATTTAGAAATCTTGACTGGAATTGAAAACGTTAGAGGAATATTTAAAAACCCCTTGGTTAGCCCTAGCTAGTCTGGAAGTCTTAGGAGAGTTGGAGTGCAATGGGATATGAAGCTTTCAGTAGCTGCAGAGGCATTAGAAGATTCCCCTTTTTTTTAACTTCTCCCAGAGGCAGTAGGCTATGCAGTTATGCAGTTTGGGAATACATTGTACAGTCCTCTCAGGCATTGGATGCTTTTGCTCTTCGAAGGCACCAAACCATGATTTCTGACAAATTCAATTTCTTCTTGTGTCTGAGCTGTTGAACAAAAATGGATTCTTTGAAAATTGTTTTGCACAAGATGTTTTCAAAATCCGTCTCTCCTCAAATGTGATTCTTTGTTGCTAAATGTCACTATTATTCAGGTAATGGCAAACTGTGGCCTTCCCCATTCGTTTTAATAAACTTCTCTGTCAGAAGCCACTTAGCACTGTTTTGTTTGCTTTGTGGAGGATCCTGGCACGAGCTGTTTGCAGGCATGTTGGTAGCAGATCCCTCTAGCAGCATCTCTAGACGATGGAAACGCTTCTTGAAAAATGTGAGAAAGTGAAGGCTGGCTTAGCTTCCTTGGCAGCACGCAGCCAGGCAAATAGCCCTTGGTCCTTCAGGCAAGGAAGGGGGCAGGGAGACAAGAGCAGGAGTGGGAACTCCTAAATGGAAGCTGACGTGGGTCAGGAGAAGGAGGAGCTGCATGCTGGTCTAATGCTCCTGTGCCCAGAGGAGTGGCAGTAGCAAAGCTCAGTAGTGAGCCTCGTGACAAAAAATGTCTGAGGGTGTGTTGTGGTGGGAATAGCTTGTTCTGCCCAGCTGGACAAAAGCAGTTCTCATACAGTGTTGTAGGAGCCTCTTCCAGTTGAGCTGGCAGGCGCTGCCAGTGGTGGTAGCACAAAGCACGCTAGAATTTCAGAGATGTGCACTGCAATTCATGATACGTACCACAGAGTCATTAATCTCAATGTGTCATCAGCTAGCCTCTGGAGGGCTGCTGACATTTGTGCCTTCTGGGCCGTGTCACTGGTACGTGTCTGGGCTGAAGCGTGGTGGAGCCTGTGCAGGCAGGGCCCGCTGGGAGCCGCCGTCCTGCAGGGAACTGCGGCAGGCACAGCGCGGTCCTGCTCAACACTGCTCAACGCAGCTCGGCTCTTTGCAGCCTGCAGGGGCTGAGGTCATGCTTAACAGAGAAACCCAGCTGATGTCTGGGCAAGGAAATCTCCTTTCCTTCATTATTGACCATTTGCTATAGGGAAGGGACTCAGCCAGTTCCTTGCTTGTCTCAGTCCCTGGGAGCTAGGCTCACCTGTAGTCTGTCCTCTCTGCAGATTTTGTCTGGCTTTGCCATGTGTTAGGTAGAGGTGGGAGATCTTTTAAGGATAAAAGGTGCGTGCTCTGATGAGCCAATCTTGCTAGTAGGTCAAAACTGGATCTTGGAGTATGCATGGGAAATGAGGAAGGCATTCTGTTCCCTTGGTGGTGTGGAATCCTCTCTGCTGGCAGAGATGCTGGGTTTGTTGCAGATGCAGTGTGCTGGCCTGCAGGGAAGGTGGTTGAGCATCCCTTCAGGACTGTAAGAGCTTTTCTTCTGACAGGAAGAGCAAGCAGGGCTCACTGGTGTGGGAGCTGAAGTACTAGGGTGGCTGTTTTCTATGGAGTTCTCTGCATGAAGAGGCTGTGGAAGGCCACGTTACTGCCTCGTTAATGCAGAAGGTGAGCTAATTAGGAGTGGATCTGGGCTTTACCTGTGGAAAATGATTTTACAGCAAAGCTGTGATGTTTCTCTGCATGTTGCAATTGGATTTGGGGAGCTACAAGTCTTCATTGTTAGGGTTTGGCAGGGCAAAGGGATTGGAATTCATGTGTCAACTGTAGTAGTTGACACTTGTCACATGGATGAGCAAAAATGTTTATGGAACTGATATAATGATGTATTATATGTTGTAGGGTGCTTCCATTTTTTTGATGGTAACATTCTTTCGGGCCACTTCTGAGCAGTTATATCTTTTGCTGCTTCAAGATGACAGTGTTTCATGTTCTGTTGGGCTTTGAAAATACGTGAGACTTTGATTCACTCTGAATTTCAAAAGGATTGCTGGATGTTTTTGTCATCTTGAACAGGATACTTCATCTCCTTGTCTAATGGCGATTCAGCAATCATCTTGCACATAGCTGCTCTGCTGGAGAGCAGCAAAGCAGGTGTGTGCTTCAGGTGTTTACGTCAGTTGAAGTTGTTTCCTTCTACGTTTCGAGCAGGCTTGGAAGAAATTCCAGATGATTTAGTCACTACCTTAATGCAAAAGGTAATGACTGTGATTTCTGCTGATTATTGTGGGCAGAAACCAGCTTCCAGTTCCTCAGCCTCTGCTGACCTGGGGTGTGGTTAAAAGCAAGCAAAATCTTTAATCAGTGGCCTGTCACCTCCTGTCATCCTCCATCTCCAGCTACAAGTTCCTGCCCCTACACTACCTTGTGTGGGGTGGGTCAGATTGGCTTGCCTGAGACAGGTGAAACCTTTTTTGCTGGGTGAAACTTAGAAGGACAGCAGATGCAACCTTCTACCAGCCTTAATGGGACCTCAGAGCCTGGCACATAATCACTGTTCTGACAGCGTAACTCATAAATATTTTCTTAACTAATGAAAACAAAAAGAGATAACTGAGGTATTCTTTGTAGGGGAGGAACTTGGAAGTCCCTGTTAAAAAGCCATGTCATCCAGCTAGATGGACTCTCCCTGGTGAGCAGAAGGCTGTAATTGCAGCTAGGAGATTGGCCCTTAACACATCGCACAGTATCTTCATACCAGGAATTTTCTTTCCTGGCTATAGAAATCATACAGTGTCAGGCTTTCTCAGACACAGACTTTAATTCTCTTATTAGATTCATTTGCACTTTGAACTAGCTCTCTAAATTTTTTAAAATAACCTTGGATCATTTTTTCCTATAATATACGCAGAGCAAGAATTTACTTTCAATGCAAAGTGTGACTTTAATTGTTGAGCACTAACCAGCACCTATTAATATTTCTTATCACAAAAATATTCTGTATCATGTGCTTGTTTCAGGAGAAGATTCAATGTACATGTGAGTGTCCAATTCCTGACCACTGTAACTGTGGTTGTCTGTTTATTTCATGTAGCAGAGACTAAAACAGACGAGGAGGTATCTTCCTCCTCTTACTTTGGCAGACCAGATGAATCCACAAAGAGCAGTGAAATGCGACTTTCAGGAACCTTTAGTGGTTTTGGCCTTGCATATAACTTCCTAAAAAACACCAGCATGATTTCTGTCCTTACATACTTGGGGAAGGGGAAAAATTGCTTAACCATTGCATCATAGTACTGGTCCCCTCTTACAGTTTGTTGCTCTCAGATGCACTCTGTCCAGTCCACATTTAACTAGATGTAGACCTTTAAATGCTGAGGGTACAGCGTGCTAACCTTCTGCATGCATGTTACGTACGCACTGGTGTTGCTCCACATAGCAGAAGGGACAGCTTATCAAATCAGCTATTCCTGCTGAGCATGAGTCAGCTCTGACCTTCCCTAGGTCTCTGGACTCTGTTTGTTACCACTCTGAGAGTCGATATTCAATCTAAAACCTTAGTGGGATAAGTGGGAAAATTTTCTGTCATGCACATTTTATTTTTGAGCTCTGGATTAAAGAAATGCTTGCCAGGCCAGCAGGAACTTGCCAGAAGTGCTCTTTCAATGCAGACTCTGCTTTTCCAACCTCAGGAGCTGATAAGAGCCACATGGCTTGTCACTGCATGATTGGGAAGCTTCCCAA
This sequence comes from Penelope pileata, assembly GCA_013396635.1. Taxonomy (NCBI): domain Eukaryota; kingdom Metazoa; phylum Chordata; class Aves; order Galliformes; family Cracidae; genus Penelope; species Penelope pileata. The sequence goes on from WBMW01001092.1 coordinate 166,021, forward strand.
AAAATCGTGTAACAGCTTTAGAAGATGCTGGTGGTGATTCAGTAGGTGGCACAGTCTCTCTTGATTCAGAGCTAATGACCCAAAATGGTGTCTACAGCATTCATTGGCTGTAATGCAGATAACATGTTACTTATTTGGCTGTTGGTATTATATATGTTAATTGATAACATGTTACTTAATTGGCTGTTAAGCCAATAATAAGTTGTTGTTCAGGATCATGAGATTTATTAAGTAGTGATTTGAATTTCAGAATTTTTTTTGCTCCGTCCTTACTCTGGTAACCTGGGTCCTTCTGGCTGAGTCCATATTCCTCCCCTGTTCTGATGCTTTTCCAGCAGTGGACACGTTGCCTTTTGCCCAGGATGTGTTGGTTACAATGGTATGAGCTCTGAAGTGATGTGGGTGAAAGGTGCAGTGACGGCAGCGTTATCGCACACAGCACATGTTCAAAGGTGCTCAGCACTTTCCTGTTGTGAGTATGAAACCTGCCCTGTAAAGTCACTGTGTTCTGGAGGGTTCTACAATCAGTAAAAACATGAGTAGTGAGTGAAAATATCACTGTGTTTAAAAGTGGCAGCTGATTTTTTTTCCTTTCTGTATAAAGTAGTGCATCTTGTTAGATTTAACATAGCCTGTTTTTCTAGTAGTGGTATTGTGCTGCTTCTCTCCATCACAGGAGCTGTCTGGGTTAGAAGTCACCCTGATGCTGCCCACTAAATTAACTTGCAATGAAACCACGTTTGTCATCTCTCCTATCACAAAAATTTTGTTCCTATCTGGTTGGCAGGGCTGTGTTAAGAGCTAGTGGTGTTTCTATGCTCTTGTGTGCAAGGTTCAAGAGATAGCTGTAGGGTATTGTGAATAGGATTTACTTGCAAATCTTTCACACGTGGAAGCAATTATCTATTTTTCAGTAGTCAGAATTCCTATGAAACCCTCTGTTGAAAGATTTAGAGCACTCTGCCACGATCTGGCATGCGCTGCAGTCTAGGCTCTGTAGTTCTGGGAGAGGTAGCTGCTTTGTTTGCATTTTGAAATAAATACTGCTTTATTTGCAGCTCAAACACAGGAAGCACGGTGACATTTGTGCCAGGTGTCACAGCGCTGTTGAACAGATTCATGTTTTGGGTTCTTGGAGAGTTTTCTTCCATAAAGTCTTCAGGAAACGAGAAGATACTTTTCCTTCAGTGACCTTGCTGTGCTTGGTCTTCTGCTGTCTCAGCCCTCATGCTGTAGTTTCTCAGTAAATACTGTGCTGTTGGGCATACTGCTTGTTCACTACGATCAGATTTCTGCCATTACCCATATCGGTTTGGATTAAAAAAAAAATCTATAAAAAATGAAGCATAGAAATTGCTGTTATGGTCCCTTTACAGAAGGCTCCCAGTTCCTGCGGCTGTGATCACAGAGTTCCCACAGAAAGCTTCCAGTGAAATATTTTCTTGCATATAGTTTGTGAACCTCGTGTGGTCTTGGGTTGAGCTGTGCTCTAACTGAACTCCAAAAAGATGCACATGGTTTGTAGAACGAGTTCCCAGCAGATTCCTGTCCTCTTTGCTGAGAAGAGCATGCCAGTGCGGTGACAGCTGGCAGCATTTGTCTCTCAAGTGTGAGGACAGGGGGAGGAGAAATTTAGCATGGTGGAATTATGCAGTAGATTAATTGCTCTAATCACTTAAATTTGGGAGGAAGTCTGCTTTAGAGGCTTGAGATTTTTAAGAAGCGTTTTCAGTAAGAATTCTTAAGGGCTTTGCTTTGGAAATTAACAAAAATACAACTATGAAATTATAAAATTACTAGAACCTATTTTTCCAAGAAAAAAGAAGTGTGGAAAAAAAATGGAGAAGTAATGAGAGTCAGAATTTCAAAGCATGAGATTGCCAGTTACAGTCAATCAATCTGAATTAAATAGTGGCAAAAAGTCACCGTTAATAGAGCTGCTGACATAAAGCCAACTGTTGTAGCTGAGAACACGCGGCCCTTCAGTGCTGAACCTACATCAGCCACGGTTCCGCTTGAATCCAGAGCCCTGCGCTGCGTCCAGGTTAGCCTGACCTTATTATTTGGGATTCTGGTTTTGTATGTTAACTAAAGAATGCAAAAGGAAAATCGTAATCACCCGTGATGGTTTCATAGTATATTTTTAGGGTTTTGACTTTCCTCTTGACCTGGCTACAGATGATGTCAACCCAAAGCAGAGGATGCTGGCGAGGGAACGATGCGATGCTGACAGAGGGGGAAGCTGACTTTGCTCATGACGTATGCTGTAAAGTAACTGACTGCTGTTGGCTGTTGCTGTCAGTAAACATAAATAAAATTCTTCTCAGGGTTAAAGATATCACATTGTCTCATAGCTCAGAGAATGTGCAGCACTGGGTGAGGTGTCACTTTTTTTCTTGCTGTCAAGGGATCAAATGTAGTTTATCATCCGATTAGGGAGAGAGAGCCAACAACTGGCAAACTTTGCAAAGTGTGGTAAACCTAAAATTAGATCTCCAAGCTCTGTTTTGACTTCCTACATGCAGGCAACCACATCTGTGAATTATGCCAATTTGTCCTTGTTTGGGACAGGGTTTCTGATAGTAAGACTGTATCTAATAGTATTGCATTCCCACAACTGAATGTCTTAAATGTGAGGGGAAAAGTATAAGTAAAAAATTAATGTTTTTATTCAAACTGTGAACACCATACTATCTTGTGAAAGCTCTGGGTTTTTTTGTTGTTGTTGTTTTTTGTTTTTTTCAGTTTTCCTCTAAGCTCCTTTTAATAGCAGTGTTTTTATGTTATGGTACTTGAAATCTTGTTTCTTAGCTATATGAATCGTATTTTGGCCAGTGGGGAAGAATGCTGTGAGATCAAAACTTTCAACCTAGTCTTCTGTAGAAAACCACCTTAAATCAGAGTTATCTGTCCATAATTTGATGCAAACAGCAGTCAGAGCCAGCTGGTCCCTCCAGGTGAGTACGGCTGCCATTTTAGGGGGTGTCAGTGTGAGGCCATGGGTGAAGTGCCACTTTACAGCTACAGCCACTTGAACTCTGCTTCCATCTTGTGAGAAGTGCATGTCTGAGCAAGAACTGAGGTAGGTTGGGAAGCTTGGTGCAACCTTGCTAAAACATGATAAACAGCAACAGAACATGTGAGGGAAGAGAAAGAGATTGGAAGATCATCTCAATTTCCCATGAAAGCATTTGTTTGTGTCCACTGCAGTTCAAGAGACTTTTCCATCTGGTGCAGCAATAGCAGATGTGCCCCCATGTACATGCTCATCCTGCTGTAGCTTGGGGTGCTTTAGTTGGCTTTCTGTTTTCCTCAAACGGAAAGAGGAAGCTGTTCACCTTTCTGCACCTGCTATAGGTCAAAAACAACGTCAAATTAGAGTAACAGATATCTACTCTACACCAGGCAAGTAAAAAACAAAATAAAGCAAAACCAAAACCAGTGTGGAAAAATATTGCCATGTTTTTCTCTGTGCCATAGACTGTGGTTGCATTCTTCCAACAGCCTGAGCATATACTGCTGGCACTGCTGAGCTTGAGAACTTTTCAGTGAAAACACCTCAAGTGAACGCCTCTCAAACTGGAAACCAGAGGAATCCCCACTAAATACTCCATTGCTGAGCTGTGTTTGCAGGTCCTCTGTGAGAAGAAGGTTTAAAGTGTCTTGCTCGTGGCAGTTTGCATGTGTATACCATCAAGAGATGGTCTGAGGTGCTGTTGGGCTTTATTTCAGTGTCCTTTCTGGTGGTGCATTTTTGTGCAGGAACACCTGCTGGAAAAAAATGTGATTACAATTGTGATTCTAATGATGTCTAGAGATATTTATTAAATGTAGCTGTATGCTTACCCCTTCAAATTTTACTTCGTTCTTCCAGAAGCATTACCTGCATTTTACAGACTTTGGGAAATTAAATACAGAAAAACCAAGGTGTTATTTTCCATCAAGTGTGTAGAAACCTAGTTACTGTTAAAGGCAGTGAGTGGTGGCTGCCTGAAATCCCTTGCAAATCTGTTCCAAAGGAAATTCTCCTGGCTCATCTGGGGAGCTGAGCATGGCCTCTTGGCTGGCAAAATTTCAGAGCACTGTCCTCCTTCCCCACGTTCACTTCTCAACTCCTTGAAAATGTATTTTGGTGTCAAGTGTGCCTGTCACGTGTTCTATCATACCATCTGTCTAATGGGAATTTCAAGGTGTAACAACTACCAGCAAATAGCAATAATTATTAATAAATTCTTGTTTTATGGATTTTTTGAATTAATGAAATGAAGGTGGTATGGATGGAAGGGAGAATGGACTGGACATACAGAAAGGGAACATGTGCTTGGTGTGTGGGGAGGAGTGGTTGCCTCCTCTCCCCTGGCAGCTGAAGCTGCTCCCTGGCTTCCCCCACAGACCTCAGAGCTCCAGGCTGGAGTCAGGCAACCCCTGCTGGCATCTCAGTGTTTTCCTTACGTATTTTCAACGTTTCACGACAGCTACTCAGCATTGGGGTGCTTCTGGAATAGCAGAGGGAGACCGTGTAAACCCATGCATGCACAGGGAGTTGCTTAAAGGCCCTTCTTATTTTAATGCACCGTAGCAGTGTCAGTGTTATGCATGCAGGCATTCAAAACTGGCAGGATGGGCTTTGCCATTCACTTGAGTCAAATTCTGCCCCAGAGCATTGCCCTCCAGAACCATTGTTAAAAATAAACTTTGGAAAAGGCAAGAAGCTGTACAGTTATGGTGGATTGTCCAGTTTCTCTCTTCCCCACATCTCCTGAGCTTCACAATAGCAGAAGCTGAGCTGGTGCCTGTACAAAGCGTGCTGCTGAAAATAGACCCTACAGCCACCTAGCAATATTGTCTCTTTGTGTTCTTATTTGGTGACAAATCTCCTGGATGCTATTAGCAATGCAAATAATAGGTTATCTCCATTGCTGGGATGAATTCCCAGATTAATGACGGACAGATTTTATGTTGTACTAATTACATTGTAACTGACAGGTTGCAGCTGCTGCTGTTGATACTCCTGGTCCTCTTCCACAGCTGAGGAGAGCCTATGCTGAACGTGTGACAGGGCTGTTGTACAGCTGCCCAAAACATTTCTGAAAGGAACAAATGTCTCTTAAAAAGAGGGAGGGAAGAGAGGGGAGTAGAAGTGTCAGCCAGCGGGTTTGTATTGGGTGTATCGCACCTTCTCCATAGCTGAGCCTCCGCACAAACTGTTCATTTCAGTACACGCCTGACAAAAGTAGAGCACTTTGCTGTCCCTTTCACGTTTGGTGGGAGACTTCTCCCCCTGTTTGTCCCTCCTCCAGCCTTTAGCCCTTCTCTTAGCATTCTTTAGTGTATTGGTGCCTCGCAAAGCACTGGGCTATTTGCGTGGAACGATGGAGCAGCTGCTGCTGTGTGGTGGTCTGGAAATAGCATTCCCCTGAGATGCTTTGATAAAGGCCCTGGGAATTCTGCGGTGAGCATAGGCAAAGCAAATGTGCCCTGCAGCAAACAGAGAGCTGGGGACGCTTGGTTATGGGCAGTATCGCAGCTAATTGCGTGGTAACAGTCTGCAATATCCTGAGCTAAGAAATTGTGCATCTCTGTCTTTTTCCTTGTGGCTTGTAACATCTTGATCACAAAATGTAGCAGTAAAGACTGTCTGCAAAAGCCTGTTTTTCAGAGGGCAAGGCACTGGCATGGGGACTGGGACAGGAGCAGGTAGAGTGTGGCAGGAAGAGGAAGGTGGGAGATGACACAGGAAGGAGCAGTGTGGTGAGCAGTTGCCCCAGGCTATGTATGTTAAAGGAGAAAATGAGAATTCTTGTATTGTGTCACTGGTGCTTTTGTAAGCTTTTAAGTAAACATAGATGTACAAAACCTACAGTGTCATCGGGCTTTTTAAATGCAGAAGTGACTCTGTACACTCCCGTAATCAGCAGTCATAAAGCAATACTTTTCCATGGACTTTGCTGGCAAAGTTTGTCCTCAGGGCAAAGTCAAGGAAATCAATACAGCAACGCTGGTCCCACCTCTCTTTAGAAAGTCTGCATATGTGTCCTGCAAAACAAACAGCAACAACCAGCTGTTCTCAAACAACACCCAACCCCCCCAGCCAATACAACAAAACAAAACAAAAAATCTTGAAATTCGCAGTGTTTTACATAAACAGCTCTCAGAGCTACAGGCTGAACTCTTTTGGCATCATATTTAAAGCCGATTTATTTTGTAGCAGGAATTTAATTCTCTTGAGTTCTCTAGGGTTGACACATAATAGTAAAGGGAGGAAGCAGAAATATTAATTAATGAATTTGACGAATGGCTGCNTTATGCCCCCCTTAACTATTTCACTGGCAGAGGAATGCGGAAGTGAGTTATGTTCTCGGCTCCGCTCAACACTGCCAGGATGTTATCAGTATCTCGGAGGTACAAGATAAATTCATACTAGACACTACGAGACGTGTAGCTTCTGTTAGAAACTAGGACAGGCTGCAATCTTGATTCCATTTGTGTTTGAATCCTCAGGGGATGAGCACGCTCATCCCATGTGTTTCCACCTCTCTCCAGAAAAGTGCTTGGGATATGTCTGAGACTGAAAAGCAAGAGGAGGTACTTGAGGCTCTGCCATTGTTTGAACCCTGTGCAATGAGAGGCTGCTCCTGCCACAGTGGGAGCTGTGGAGAGCAAGTGAGGGCCAAGAGACAGCCTTCATTTTTAATTTCTTTGCCTTCGTAGGTTAAAGGCAGACTCCAGCCAGCTGTCTGTGTTAATGAATTGCTCAGTGCATTGTATAATTACAAGGTTCTGAGTATGATTGCTGTGTGTGCTGCATAATTGGAGCTCCAACAGTACGTGCATCTCTTGCTTACCAAGCCAGTGAAGGATATAATAATATTGAAAACAGTAACAGCTCCATGTAGCCATGGGGGGCTGCACTTCAGGAGTGTGTTCGGTTGTTACAAAGAGATCTTGGCTGATAGGAATCACAGTAACTAGAGGTAAAGGTTATCTGTAAGATGAATCTTTTCCTTGCAAGCCTGGATATAATGCCCTGACTGAGGAAATACCTGATGCTAAGGATATTGCCTGGGGCTGGAGACCTGCCAGCTCTTGCCATGTTACAGATAGACACAGCGTGTTGTGGCAGGAGAGAATGGAGCTGCTGATGGGTGTGAAGAGGAGCTCACTGCCTCATTTTTGTGTTTGAAAAGTGGTTGGCCATCAGCAGAGTCTTCATATGAATCTAAGTAGATGAGAGCTGAGCTAAGACGGCTCTTAGAAAACCTTCTGGTGGTAGGACCTTAGGTACCTGTAATGCTTTACACATTCCAGGCAAGGGCAACTATTTGTCTTCCTTACTAGTAGGCTGTGGCTTCCTATTGCAACACGAGAAGCTTTCTAGTTCTTCCTAGAACTTGAAAGCGCATTTCTGCACCATAGTGGAAAAATGGAGAAATATTTTGCATGTCTTTAGGACAAATCTGAAGCTATCGAATATTAATTGATAAAGCCTGAGGCATTTCTGGCTAAGGAATGCTTGGTGCAATGTGAGGTACGTGTGGTAGACTTGATGTTTCCTTGGTTTTCATTCTAATTATTGGGAAAAGGGTGAAGTGTAGTTTTTAGCTGGGATTCCTTGCCTCCAAATGACTTGATCCTGCAGCCGTTGGCCAGCTGTCTCTTCTTCTGCCCCTTTGCTGTTTGATGTTAAGTTGCCAAAGTAAGATACAACTTCCGTAAAGCAACAGTTTTAGCAAAAGCTGGTTTTGGGACAAATGTAAAAGTAGGTGATAATTTGATTCCCAGTCTGACATTTGTGGTTTGCTTGCAGTGTCTTCCCTTCATTTTTATAGCACTTCTGTCATTGATTCCAAAGCCCTTATGATACTTTAAACTATTAACAAAAATCATATATTTGTTGTGGTTTGGGTTTTTTTGAGGGGGGGATTTTTTTTTCCTTTTTTTTTTTCCTTGTGAGTAACTAATTCAGAAGCAGATCCAGTACACAGCCAGATACTGTTCTTCACCATGGCTGAAACTTTCCATGGACTTGAGAACTGTCAGTCATCTGAAGGCTTTTTGGTTTTATGACTGCTGATATCTAATTACCAACCAAATCAAATCCCGTGTCAGCACAGACGTCCTGTGAAAACACTTCTTAGTTGTGTATCAGTGTTTTAAGGGGTTTCTTCAGGGTCTCTGTGCATGCAGCCCTGAAGCCCCGTTCAGCAAGGCGCTTAGGCACCAGGTAATTAGGCAGAGGCCTCCCCTCACCCCAGCAGGGCAGTGTGTTTCAGGATATGCTTTTAAAGTGAATACATTGGCTGAGATTTGAGCACTTTAAGTCCTATTCTGTCTTTACAGCTTGCTAGTTTTTCACCTCTGTTATCACAGGATGCATTTTACAGTCAAGCAAAGCGTGTTGAAGCCCGTGAGCTCATCCATACCCTCAATTCTCTAGTTATTTGGGGTGCTCCACCACCACAGTACAGTTTGTAACAGTACATACGTGGTCTGTTTGCAAGGTGGGTACAGTCATCTTTTCTTTCCCTCTGTCAAAAGGGAGTTTAAGTAATCTAGCAATGGAAAAATAAATAACAAGAAGCAACCTTCAGCTTCTGTTTTCTGGCAGAGGATCTTCAGGCTGGTTATAAACTGTTGTGGCTACTTGAAATCACAATTGTGTTGAGGTGGGCTGTGAGGTTATGGAACTGGTATCCAAACAAAATATGTGGTCAACCTCTCCTTCCATTCAGGCTCTTGCAGGCTGTGCTGCAGAGATATTGCTACAGGACCTGTCCTATCAGCAGCAGCTTGCCAGTGGGCTTATCAAGCACAATCTCCAAACACTGCTATTAGAGTAATTTTCCTTGACAGCTGTTCTCACCATCATAACACTTCCCCACCAGCTCCGTGTTTGCCAGCTGCTCCAATTTAACCTCCTGTCTTATTGTTTGCTTTGCACATCATTATGTTCAGGTCTACACTGATAAGCTGGTGGTTGTGAAAAGGCAGAGCGCTGAATAATCCTGAAGTACCACTCCATCCAAGGCGGCTTCTGAGAAACTTGTCGTAATTGTTTAAGAATGAGTGTAGTTTGTTTACGTGTATGAAAGTTAGCTTATCGAATCCACTGAATCATGAAAATAGGCAGCTTCCTACTGAGCAGAGTGAGCAGTGAGTGGTCGGAGCTCATCCCCAGAGGAACAGGCTGACCTCGTTTGTTGGAGCTGAAGTTGATGGAGAGGCCAAGTGTTCTTACTCCTCGTTGCTGCTTGAGCTAGGGGAGCAGTGGGTCTGCACTGGTTTTGTTTGAAAGAACTAACATGAATGCTTTTTGTGCTTTAGCCTAGGTTTTCTTTTTTCTTTTTTTCCAAAACCATCAATTTTTTAGTTTAATTTTTTTTTAAGATCGAAGGAAAACTTGAGAATCAGAGAGTTTGTGTCCAAGTGAGGCACTTTTGCATTACATATGTGAAAAATATTTATCTTAACTTCATTTTGATAAAGACCACTTGATCATGATGAAGCTTTAAGCCATACAAATTTCACATAATTTCAGACTGATGAGTATTTTAATATCTTCATTAACCAGCCCAAGGAGTTGGTAGATATTTCAATCTATCTGTGCCGCTACTTTGTGCTTAATTTCAGTATCATAAACTTAAATGAAGCATAAAAAGTACAGATGTGTTTAATTAAGTCTACTGGTGATCCATCACAAGAAGAAATGCATTTCTGTTTTAAATGAGATTTTTATGTGCTTTTCAGCATCAGCTGGGACACGAGCCTACCTCACTGCCTGGTACAGTACTAGTAGTCCTTAATATTTCTGTTACAGTAGCAGCAAACGGAGACAGACACCTTTATGCCAAGCAGTGTACAGGAACCCATAGGCATACTGTGTGTTGGACAGGGAGGCCATTTCCTCTTTTGCTGCTGGGGCAGAAGTGGGTTGCTAAAGAATATATACGATACATTTATGGCAGAATTCAGATCTCTGAAATCCCTCCGGTACTTCAGCTGCAGACCATCCTTTTCCCTAATGTTTGTGAGGTGGCTCTCCTACATGTCCTGAGTAGACTAAATGCAAACTCAAGGTAATAGCTTATGATTTTCTTCCTTGTTTGTATGTCTGTGAAGATCTTAACATTATTTAACATTCCTAAGACACAGCACAGTTGTCCTTGTCTAGATGAAGTTATTGATTCCAAATGGATGAGCAAAAGGATCCTCTGAGCAGTCACTGCTTCACACCATATTCTTGCCTTGCACAGAATTCATATTGTTTAGCTTCAGACCACCTGTCAGTCTTAATTTAGAGAAGGCATACCTTGCCTTGACTACAGTTACTTTTCAGAAGGACAAATGAGAAGGATGGAACATCAGCTTTGTGGAGATGTTCTCTGAGTTCATACAGTGCCTCTCAGGGCACGATGAGGGCAGTGTCATTCACCCAAAGGAGAGCAAACTAGAGTCCCTACTTTGCTATTGAGGATTAATAACAATTGTCTCCTTGTAACCTTGAAAAGTTCATATCACTGACATAAGGCTGCAACCTGCAGGGTTACTATTGTTTGAGTTTGTCAACTGACCCCCAGGTGTTTCCCTTTTAGGAGATAAGAGGGAAATATTACAGTTGGAGTGAAATTTTTTACTTAGGAGACAAAGTCAGGAAAGTCATTAACAAATGGCAGCTACATGCCTTTTAGCTTAAATGTGACTGCTTTACTGTTTGATACAATGGGGAGTTCTCTGCCCTCGAGGTGCAGTGAGATACCTGCACTTATTCTAGTTAAATTTAGAGGTACATTATCAAGTGAAGTGCAGAAACGTGAATAAACCATTCTGTTCTTTGAAAGCTGATTACTGGAAGCCAATTCTGCATTTCCGAAGAGTCATCAATCCTTTAACTTATTTTCAGAGAGATTATTCTGAAGGGGAATACTTCAGCGCTTGCATGTCCTTCCAGAGCATCCAGCGGTGTGTTGCAAACTTGCATGCCTTAAGCACTGTCCAGCCTTTCGAGCCAGAGGGCTGATGATTTGAACCTTTTCAGCCATATCTTATTTAATCATGAATTGGTTTTTAGAGATGGTAACTCCTGTCCTCCCCTCTTGCCAGGCGCTGCTTGGTTCTGTTAGGTTTCAGGTGCAGCAGGAGGCTCCCTTGTTAGGCTCTGGTGACTTCAGCTGTGGAGCCCTGGCAGACCCAGTGCTGTGCCAGGAGCAAGTTTGTGTGAGTTCAGCAGTGCTGCTCAGGGGGGTTCTAGGATCAACCTTTGTATGTTCAGGAAGCTGTGAGGTACTACCAGAGGATTATATGAAATCTCTAAGATAATTTTTCATTATCATCCGTTCTTGCAGCGGGCAGTTTGCCATCGTGAAGAAATGTAAAGAAAGAAGCACGGGGTTGGAGTACGCTGCCAAGTTCATTAAGAAGCGCCAGAGTCGGGCCAGCCGCCGTGGGGTGAGGCGCGAGGAAATAGAGCGGGAGGTGGCCATTCTGCAGCAGACCCTCCATGCCAACATCATCAAGTTGCATGACATCTATGAGAACAAGACTGACGTGGTCCTCATCCTTGAGCTGTGAGTAAGGGGACTCCCTATCCTCTGGGGCGGGATGAGGCAAATAGGAGCCAGAAAGGGCTGCAGGGGCTGCCAGAGCACAGAGGAACTGTTCAAATGGAGCTGTTGTGCCCTCACAGGTCTGAATGGGGATGCTGGTGAGCAGCCCCCCTGGTCCATTTTTTGTGCCGTGGGGATACAGGAGCACCTTAAATCAGCTGAGGCCATTGTTATTGAGCCAGGTTCTGTTGTCAACTTAAAAAAAACAGTTTGCTAACAGAGTGATTACCTCATGTCTGCCTGGTGCTGCCCCGACGTGAACCTTGGAGGAACCACAAATGGCTGCTGAAAACCCATTTCTTTTTTCTTCCTGCATTCTTCCATTCCAGTGCACAAGAAACTATCAAGCCCTTTGCAACATTTGCAGCTATTCTCACTACACCCATATTTTCCACCTTTAGAGTTGAGGAGAGGAAAGATGGGGGGACAATACCAAGGGAAGATTATTGATAGATCTGACTTACTGGACAGACTGCATATACTGAAGTGTTAGACACTATAGGAAATGGTTAATCACATTAGCTATGTCATGTTCCATTCCAGCTGCCCCTGCTCACCCTAGGGGTGCAAATTCTTCAATGTGTAATGTCAGTAGGGGAATTAAGTTGCTTTCTGTTGCTGTTTAGCTTTCTGTTCTCAGGACCAGTTTGCCAGCTATTCTGATGTGTGTTAGATTTGACCCCTAGTGGCAGGGATGTCACAGAAAGATCACCTGCTCCCTCTGCATTGCACTGGCAGATGAGTGCTGTGGAACATTTGCGTGCCGCCAAATTTACTAGAGCTAGCTTTGCAGCTGCCTGGTGTCAATTGCTGAGTAAAAAATTGGCCGTGATAAAAGTTATTTCACTTTTCAAATAAATGAAAAAGAGGAGGCACCAAGTGACTGGGTCTCTGTGCCCGAACTTATGCTGGTGAAATGGATTTGGATGAGACTTGGAACTTGACTTGTTGCCATTCTGGATGTTTCGTGGCTGAGGATCAGGACTGTACTAGAAGGGAGTGACTCCATGTGCACAGGTGATCATGCAGATTTGTGTCCAAAGCATCTCCTGTACAGTTCATAGTGCATGCTGTTGAAAGGAAAGTAAATTATTTTAGTGCATCTGTGTGTATTTGTGTGCCTCAGCTTTCTGAATCACCAGGTAACTGAGAGCCGGGAGAAAACTGAGTACTGTCACACAAAGCAGAGGCAGGAATTGTGTGCTCATACTCATCAGAGCCAGGAATGAAAGTAGCTCTTGCAGTGAACAGAGCTTTGCTGGTCAGGGTGTGTGGTCTTGGCCTAGCGGGATGAGTATTTGCCATGTAGTGAAAGAAGAAAAACATCAGCTTAAGCTTTTTTGGTCCATCTACTGCTGTTTTGTGGAGTAAGTATCACCTAGTCTACAAAGCCCTGAGTTTTAGAGGAGCTGTGCAGAAAGTGACATATCCTTTATCTGTAAATTTGTGGCACTAAAGTAAAGCTGTAGACAAGGAGACACTCTGAGGTCTTCTACTTACTGCAGTTTTTAGATACTTAGTAAATTATGCAGCTTTTCTGTGTATGAAGCAGGAATTCCAGGGATGGCATAGCTGTAGTTATGTAGATCATCTTCCCCAGAGCACCTGCCCTGACCTTGTGTATGGAATCCAGACAACAAAGCAGTGATGCAATAACCACTAGCTTTCCAGGGCAGTCAGCATTTTGGCCAGGGAGCATTTCTGGGGATGGATGTGACTGCTGGCAGATGGCATATGAGTGGTGATGGGCATCTGTTAATTTTTAAGCGTTTGTGTACAGCCAAATGTTAGTCTCTGTAACTGGAAGTCTCTGCTTTAGGAGGCAGAAAAGGAGCTTGCTTTTTCTGACTGTCAGCTACTTGGTGCTAAAACAACCTCCCATTTCATTAACTTCTCCCTGTCCTCACATGGCCTGGCACACTCTGTGTGTCGCTCTGTCAGGCTGTAGCTTATTGCATTTTTAGAGAGCTGGGTGCAATGGAGCTTTGAACCAATTAAGGCCGCTGCATTCAGCTGCTGTACACAAATTGAGGATGATGATAATTGCTAATAAAGCTGTTTAAATTCTCTCCATAAACAGATAGTTTCTACTCCTGACACACTGATATCAGTCTCATACACTGCAGTTTATTAAGATAAGAGTTTTCAGCACCTGGCCAATTAATCTTATGACAAGATACAGTGGACTTTGCCTTCAAAAGAATGTTCCCACTGTTCTTCATTAATTGAAGAATCTGCCTGGATGTTTAAAACAGGCTTTGGCTTAAATATTGATCCCCTCCCAAAATTAGACTGTGCTGGCACAGACAATAGCATCTTCCCTTTATACAGGAGCTGATTCTACAGGTGCTGTTTCTTCTGCTCAGGGGCAAGAGCACTGCCTCATTTCCTGCTGTTACGTGCACCTTGGCAGGTCTGCAGTTTGCCCTTCCTCGTGCACGTTGGTCAGGGGAATGCTCCCCACACCTTTTTGTGACCTTGTGCTGTTCTGTCTCTTGGGCCCTGCCTTGAGGCTGCTCTGCTTTGGTTGATATGTCAGACTCCTCTGCTGGTAGGTTGTGTACACAAGATAAGCAGCTCTTTCCAAGTAACAAGGCAGCTTTGTCATTTATTGGACTTTGAAGGAAGAGCAAAGGTGTCGTCTGCTTGCTTCTTTCTTTGCCTTGGAAATAGAGGTGACGTGGTAACAGGAAAAGGGATAGGACCAGAAGGAGGGATTTTTTTGTAAGCTAAAGTCCCCCAAGAAAGGAGCATTCACCCTTTTACATGTGTTGATTTGAAAAACCCACTTGTCTGGATGCTCAGATGCTGCAAGCTGTAGAGGAGTTATGAGCATTTTACTGCCAAGGAGTTAGTGCTGGGCTGTGTTTTCTCTGCTTCCAGAATGACTGCCTTTTGGGGTCACTAAATCTCTTAAATAAATAAACAGGAGGCATTACTTTTGGAGCAATCTACGTACAACTGCTGTTTCTGGCTGTGTTTGCTTCTCCTTCCAACCACTCAACCCAAGAGACTCTTATTTGGGCTCTGAGTTTTTATTTTTGTTTAGGTAACACACACGAAGGATGCCAGCTCTACCATCAACCTCGCTGGACAGTTTTTGTTGTACTCTGTGCTTTTCAGGAGCCAGAGAACACTGTCTGTGTTCAGAATGATAGGAGGTTTAGTTAGCTAGAAAGTGATTGCAGCTGTGCAAGTCATTAAAGGAATCTGTAAGTGAACTCTGTTAGTCTGTTGGTAAATCTGTGTACAAAGAGCAGGCAAGTCTCATTTCCTTAATGATTTCTGTTCAAGCTACACTCCAGCAGTCCCCTCCAGCAGGCAGTCTGGCCCTGCCAGCAGGAAGCCAACTGCGCTGGGACACTTTCTTGTACTCTTCTGGAATTTAACCCTGCAGACACGCTGCTTTCTTCCCTTTCACTCTGTAGAAGCTCCATGGGGACAGTGCTCATGGTGGGTTCTTTTATCAGGACTAAGTTCTCTCCGGGCCATGCCAACAGCCCAAGTAGCAGCCCAGCCTTTTCTTCTTCACACTGGCAGAAGGAGATAGTAGAGCACAGAACCTGAGCCTCTTTGTGAAAGCCATTCCCCTCATGTGCCCTTGGCACAGAGGGCTGTGCTAAGGATGTCAGAGGATTTCTTCCTGCCTGGAGGAGCTGGGCAACATTCTTTTGAGGGATGTCCTTTGCTACACAAACAAATGCTGAAAAATTGCTTAGCTGTCCAGACTGGAGGTACTTAATTCACCTTCTCTCCTGCTGCTCCCAACAGTGGCCACTCTGAACAGTTATGTTAGCTGCTCAGGGAGCACCAGGGGTTTGGCCACAACTGCAACTTCAGCAACATCCTGGGCAAGCAGCTACACGTAGGGTGTCACTGGAGAAGCTGTACAGCTGTGAGAGTGAGGATCACAGATACACCTTCTAGCTCCTTGCTGTATTTGCCCTCTCCCTTCTAGTTCACAAACCTTGGATCAGGCTAGAGAGAGGGAACTTCCGAGGTACAGAGTACAAAATAAAGACAATCCTAACAATCTGCGTGGAGGTGACACGCTGTCGCTGTTGCCACTGCTGAAAGGCACTGCTGTGCTGACAGCCACTGCTTGGTCTCCGGAAGCATTCAGCAAGCATCGATGAGTGTCAGTGGGTACCGTTGTTCTAACTCTTGGGAGGTTTTTTTGCTACTTTCATTTTCTGTGATTACATTTATTTTATGCCATAGAACCATAAAATCGTTTGAGTTGAAAAGGACCTTTAAAGGCCATCTGGTCCCACTGCCCTGCAGTGAGCAGGGACACCTACAGCTGCTCAGGGTCAAGCCTGACCTTGAATGTCTCCAGGGACGGGGCCTCCACTACCTCTCTGGGCAACCTGTGCAGTGCTTCACCTCCTACAATGCAGTTGATAACGGGAGGTTTCCTGCTGTGTTTTTCAGGGTGTCTGGAGGAGAACTTTTTGACTTCCTGGCGCAGAAGGAATCTTTGAGTGAAGAGGAAGCAACCAGATTCATCAAGCAGATTTTGGATGGTGTGAATTACCTTCACTCTAAGAAAATTGCTCACTTTGATTTAAAGGTAAAGATGCTGATTTAGAGCTAGCGTTGTTGTTAATGACTGTACTTTCTACAATTTGATAGGTATCTGTATCTGTTAACATGCCTAAAATAATAGATAAGGACATTTTAACTGCTCTTTGCAGCTGAATGCTTCAAGGAGAACAATTTCGTTTATCAGGGCTGTAATTACTTTAGGATGGGCTTATATATTTACTGACTGAGAAAAAGAAATTGTGTGTCTTCATTGTTCAACTGGTTTGCATTTGTGGTGTCATCCAAAGCATGCAGTTTAAAAAAAAAATAAAAGCAGAATGATGTGCAGAATAAATGCATTTTTGGGCCGTGTACAGCTACAAATAACTGTTACTGCTTGTAGACTCCACTGTGTTTAGAGTAACACGAGGAGTACGTGTCAGTGCAGTTTGGTTAACAGAAAGACTTTCTTAATCATTTTAGGGCCTGGAAAGCGCATCAAATAGAGCCCTCTGTACACTGTGTCAGGTGATGTCCACAGCCTTGGTCCTGGCCTAATCAATACAGAATAGACTCTCTCCTTTCAATTGTGCTCTGCCTAGGTGAACATGCTCATCTGAAGGCTGGAGCCTGTCATCCTTGGGGATGAAACCCTTGAGGATAGAATGAAATGCTTTCTTGGTAGCAAACCCACAGCTACAGAACTGTATGTCTCAACATCGCTGCTTTCATGAACATATTCAAAATACTTAGTAGGAGAATGTAGAATAAGAACGGAAGAGAGAGGGAACTGTTTAGAAATGAAAGGAAAAAGAATAAACTCTCCTACTAGTTTACCTGTTCCTTGTCCTAACTTTTAATCCAGGTTGATTTAGTACTAATTAGTACACTGATATGTGTTTTAGAGATTCTCACGATACACAGGCAGCTCCCTTGCGCAAAATGTGTGCCTGAGCATGTCTCAGTCTTGAAGTGCCTCGTCTTGAGTCAGTGTTAGTAGCACCTATGCAGTCGTCACAGATGTTGCAAATTGCATCTAACCATGTAAACTGCCATTAGAATCTTTGCTGCAGGGGGTTGTGGAAAAGCGTGTGAGATGTGTGAAGGTGTAAAGGAAAGTACACTTGATTTTGGAATTACTATGTGAACCCAGAAGCCAAAGAATGAAGATTTTCACTGTTTACTAGAGAACAGCACAATATCCAGTGGCATGAAATTGTGTGAATATAGATGTAATTTTTTCTATATTGATCTCTAGTGACTAATTTGATATTTAATGCTGGTGGTCAATGGAGATGTTACAGAAAAAGCAAAACAGAAATGAGAAAGGATAAGTAGAGAGTACTTTCACTGATGGAGAGTATCAAATTATCTAAAACATATTTGCAGATAAACTCTCTTGGGTTTTACAGGACTGTCTCTGGAGTTTTAGTAGTGTTAAATTAGACATGTATTTTTAAGCAGTGCTCTGATAGAGAAGAAAATTGATATTTATCTCATCACTTATCAAGGCTCCATGAGTTACAGTAGAGTTGCAGTGTCTTACACTGCTTAAGGAATAAAACAGTCCAGGACTGTGGCTGTGACTTCTTGCCATTTCAGTCTATTCTGTGTGCTCCAAACAAGCTTACATCACGTATCTGCAGTGAACATGTGTGCCCTAGATCTGTGGAAGAAAATCAGACTTGTTAGCCAGAGGCTAAAATAGGCTATGACAATAAATTATTCATGTGCTTTCTTTCCCAGCACGGCTCTGGGTGAGTGTGTGTGTTAGCAGGAGATGCTTCCACGTTAGGATCTGCTTTGAAAAGGCAAGGCAGCTGCCAGCAGTGAGTCAAATTGTCTCACCATTGCTCTTGAGCTTATGATTAAGTTATGAAAAATTAATGCATTGAAGCTCTTCATCAGAGACAAATTGAATCCACAGTTTATTCTGAAACCTGTGAAATAGGGGCTGGCAGGGAGTAACTAAGGCTGAGAAACCTAGCTGAAAAGAAAAATTTTGAAATATCCTTTGTATTTGGTAAAGAGCAAGCAGTCAAAATCCAGATTCGAGAAAAAGCTAGCTCTAATTTCAGAGTTCTTCTAGCTTTGGCTCAGGGTTTTGCCCTGCAAATCTGTAAGAAATGCTACCTGTTTTTGTAATAGTTTGCTGTCATACATGAACTACGACCTCTAATCCCAGCACTTAACCATTTTCAGGATTATTCACATAGCAAACCCTAAGTCTTTCTGGGTCTTCTTGTTGCAGGTGTGAATTTAGTGCCACAGAAAAGAGTGTTTCCCTTCCCTACTTATGTTCAGATGTATTAAGAACCATTTACTAAGGCATCGTCCAGTGGGTTCTGTTACAGTAGGAACAGCTGGGCAGAAATAGTGAGGTTTCTCAGTGTTCAGCCGAAATGCAGTCAGCTTCAGCCAAAATACTCAGTTGTGCAGCTCTCCTTCAGGATCAAGCAATGGCCCTCTGTCCTAGCACTAGGTAGTTGCACTGCTTCAGCTACCTGCTAGCTGCTGGGTATGCACTGGTGGTTGTAACCAAGGCAAATCCATGGCATCGGGGTGTGTGGCATCTTGCTGCTGGCAAGACAAGGATGTATTTTCTGATTTAAGAGAGGGCAAGATGCACTACACTTAGAAGTGCTAATGGGAAGAGAGAAAGGTTTTGTATGAGATGAGAATAAAGACTATAAAAGGAAGAAAATATTAATTTTACCAGTTTTGTTTTGCTGTTGCGATGTTCTCGTCCATTCATTGATGTCAAATTTCACAAATCATCATCCTTTATCAAAGAGCAAATTGTGTATGGTTAGGCAAGGGTATGTGTTTCTTGTTCAATGCTGTTGTGTATGTGAAGACACAAAGACATTTGAGAACTGTAGGTATATATCTGTTACTTTTCCAAGGTGATATAGTAATAGGTATCTATCTTTTGTTATTCTTAGCCTGAAAACATTATGCTTCTAGACAAGAATATCCCTATTCCACACATCAAACTCATTGACTTTGGCCTGGCTCACAAAATAGAAGATGGAGTTGAATTTAAAAATATTTTTGGAACTCCAGAATTTGTAGGTGAGTGCTTTGTATTGTATTGCAAGTCCTGTGAGTAAGTTGAGACATCTTTTTCAAGTTAAGAAGTGAGGAATAGAGGTAGTTTCCATCTTATTTGCATCAAGGTGACCTAAATCTAGAGATCTGCTTTATTTTTCTGGAGTAAGCCAGATGGACTGCCCCTGTGAGAGTCGATTGCTGCCAAATACATATTTAGAGACATAAATTCAGGACTGAGGTTGTGAAACACTGCACTACAAATGATAATTTTTTACCTGTTGACTGGGACAAGTAAGCTGTCTGCATTAGTTACACAATTACACAGGTTTCTCTATTATTTCTTTGTAGATAAACTGCTCCCCATTGTACCTCCCTCCCGTTTTCCCCCTTGATTTTCTTTTTATTGCTTATTGATCATAATTCTCATTTGCCTCTCTGCCTTCAGTTTGCTTCATTTGGAGGTTTTGGGGGTTGTGGTGGGGAGGACAGAGAATTGTAATTCATATTCCAATTAAGCACAACTGTTGCATGACCTGAAATCATTTCCGTGCTGTTATAGACACCTTTTTTCATCTCAGTACCTTGCCTTGGTATTTTCACAGAATCACAGAATTGCAGAGGTTGGAAGGGACCTCTAGAGATCATCGAGTCTTGTATGGGGATATTTTCCAATATGAAATTTTTCCTATAAAGCTAATAGAGTTTCAGCTGGGTAGCAATGTGGCCTGGCGTGTAATTGCACTTCCTTGCCCAAGGGCTGTTTTTGACTACCTATTATAAACTAGCTTAAATGACACCAGTTAAATGTCGTTCTGAAAACAAAACAAAGCTCAAATGGTTGGGTAAAGTGGTGTCCTTCTGAGGTGAAATTATTTGTTATTAAAGGTGTGATTTACACTGTAATTAGCATATGCTTGAGTCCTGTTATGCTTCAAGTTACTCTGCATGATCTTTTCTGTTCACTTGCAAACTTGAATTTCTATCAGGACTATAAAACCACAAACAGTGCATCCTATAACTGCCTTTCCTTTTTTCTCCCACTTTCTCTTCCCACACGCTTAATTTTTTTTTTAAATATCTTTTACAGCTCCAGAAATAGTGAACTATGAGCCGCTGGGACTGGCTGCAGATATGTGGTGAGCTTTTAACTTTTTTCCAGGTTGCTCTACTGTGAATTTTTCCCAGTTTTCTCTGAAGGGAATCTATTCTACTGCAGCAGATTTAAACAAAAAAAAATTAAGTGTAATTATTAGTTCTTTGTTCTGACATTCCATTTTTTATGGATTGTTTTTATTAAAAAGGTAAGCATTTAACTTGTACAAGATTACAGTGGAAAAATTCAATAATGGCAGTTACAGAGTTAACACTTTGTCACTGTCCACTGCAGTGGAGCACTCTCAAAAGAAAACGTGCTCCTGCAGTGCCTTTGACAGCTTTATTTATAAGAGCACTGCATGCAGAGGAGACCTGCGTACTAATCTGATCTGCTGAGAAGGCAGCCAAAAGAAGTCACCCCAACAAAGTATCCTCGCTGCTGTTTCTTTGTATTTCTGGTGTGTACCCTAGTAAATATCTGCCAGAGTCAAAATACTTCAAGTGATTTCAAATATCCGTGTAACTTGGATATTGGTGTACAGTTCACATTTTCACTGAAATTATCTCTAAGAAAGATGGAATTAGTTGTCTAAAACAGTGATGGCTCTCCTGCCTGTCTTGCAGTACTGAAGCCATTTCTGTATTGTGGACATTGGAAAGAACACAGATGATATAGAACCCCTGCAATTAATCTCCTTCTTTGTTTTCCAGGAGCATAGGAGTCATCACCTACATACTGTAAGTACAGACAACAGATTGATTCCTGTACAAGTGTTCCTAAAGCTCTGCTGCACTAGCATGAAACAGCTTTTCCCTTCAGTCAAGCAGGAGAAGAGCTGCACGCACAGAATGGACACTAACGGGAAACGTTATCCCTCAGCTTTTTCAAATTTTAAAATAAAGCATAAAAGAAATTAAGATGGACATGATGAGTAGATGAAGAACAAATGGCTCTGGCATTGCTGGGGATTTCAGCTTCCTATGAGATCTTATCAGCACAATATGACAGAGGATGGAAAGCCCGAGTGTGTTGGTTGGTCACAGAATAGTTGAGTTACCAGTATGTGGAGAGGATAGAAATATAAAGTATAACAGCATTTACAAGCAGAGTTATTTCTGGTGAAAAAAGGGAAGTTTGAATCTGCTTGTAAAGGCAGCAGTCTAGATTTTACAAATATGGTCACCTGTGTTCAAAAAGGTGAATTTAAGCTGAGATAGGAGCAGAGAAGTTGATTGAGAGAGCAGATAACTCATCTTGCAGGATTAAAAAAGGCAGGATTGTTAAAGGTAGTGGATCAAAGGCTAGCTGGGAATACCATCACAAATCTCTTCAGCTAGTTAAAAATACTTTTTATAAGAAAAGCGTGTGAACTCTCAAATAAATGAGATTATATTGACATACTGGAAACAAGCAGTCAAGACAGTTTTAAGATGGATCTTACCTCCTTTATCTTACCTTGCAGAGCTGGCCTTTAGCAAGGCCACGCCTGATTTCTGATCACACATTGTGTTGTGGTTCCAGCTGAGAAACATCTCCCAGCTGAACCCACCGTGCAGGGAGCTTGTCCATAGCTTTGCAGGCAGAAAATTGCAGGCAGGATTTTTCCTACCTGATGAAAATGAATGGAAATACCACTTTATCTGCTTGACCTGATAGAAGCTTCTGCCCAGTAGTGTTTGTGGATTCCCAGGGAATCACAAATCTCTTCAGCTGAAGCTTTTTCTATTTTGACAAGCTACAACTTCAATGAGACACTTAGAGTGGGAGAATCTGTCCATTTCTGTCTGAGCACTCAGTGCTGCCCTAGAGACTTTCAGGATGAGTCTGGTTCAGAACCACAGATGTAGCAAGCCAAAGCTGGATCTGTTATTTCCCAAGTGGCATGGCTGCTACAGCACAGAGATCCACAGATGTCCTCAGAGTATATTACACAGCCACTGTAATTGAGTTAGGGGACCTCTGCTGCTTATTTTTCCTATTGATTCTTCTGTCTGTCTTATCTAGGCTTAGTGGTGCATCACCATTCCTTGGAGAAACTAAACAAGAAACACTTGCTAACATCACAGCTGTGAATTATGAATTTGATGAAGAATTTTTCAGCAATACCAGTGACCTGGCAAAAGATTTTATTCAGAAACTCCTGGTGAAAGATACACGGTAAGTGAAAATTCAGAAGCATTCATCTGTCTAAGATAAAACTGGTGAAGAGCCTGCAGAGTAATTTGCAGAGCTTTCCCTGCAACATGTATTGCCATTCAAGAGCAAGGCAGTAGGCAAAGTTCTGCTGCTGTGCCCGTGGTGAATCACAGCATCCACAAGCTCTGACAAAGGGAACTGAAATCTCCTCTGTTAAATTCCAGTTTCAGGGCTGCGTTTTCTCCCAAGTCAAGCTGGTACAACAATGTGTAGGTAGTGGACTGAAAATGGTGTGCAAAATCTTTAGCTGTGGGTGACTACCACTCCAGTATTTCAGTCTGCTATGAACTACCTGTAAGGAGATGACGTGACCCCATAACATGTTCTCTGTGGTCCAAGGACACTTCACATCTGTACATCTACTCCTGCTGGAATTGTTTTTTTACATTTCCGTGCATCTGCTCCAATCACCTAGAATTTGCATGACAGCTATGCAGAGCTTTATTCCCGGTCCTTGGGAACTGCAGACTCTTAAAATTAGTTTCTTTCTTTTCATAAAGTGGATGTAGAAGTAGCATCTTCTTCCCCTTAACCCTGTTCTTCCCAGAGGGAAGTCAGGCTATTGCAGTTCTTTCTAGTGGCTTCCTTAGGACAGAAAAATGATATTAGCAAGCTGTTGGGTCAAGCCCTGAGGATTTGCAGAACTCTTAGAATAGTTTAGAGTAGATGGGATTTGATGAGAGGGTTGCACAGGTCTAGCAACCTCCTTATGAGAAAAGGCAAGTCAGGGATATTGGTATTTGTCACATGTCCAGAGGCAGTCCTTGAGCAATGCTGTGGTTCTGCCTTTGACTCTCAGTGGTGATAGTCTGCTGTCCAGTGAACTGCCACAAAGCAGGAAGAAGTTTGGATCGATCATGTTTGATTAGGTTTGAAATATTCCTCTCAAGTGTTATTTTCAGGAAATGGCAGGAGTGATGTAATATACTCTAAAGGACACTTTTGATATAATTAATGTTGGTATACTGTGATTCAGACACAGTCATATTAAAGGTGCATGGAAATAATTTATTCTCCAAGCATGTAGGATGAATAAAAAATATGTTTTATCACTTTTTATAAGAGGGTACACAAAAATACAGATAGATTTTGGTCAAGTAAAATTAAAATTGTCTGGAGTGAGGATAGCTTGTTACTGAAACTTAGAACGTTTACTGATCTACACACAAACAGCATGCCTTGTGGAAAAACATAATCCTGAGATGCTTTACTGGTTACACAAAGACAAAAAGAAGGTTAATGGCCTTGTGTGCAAGGTATTTCTCATTCAAATCTGTAGGTTTTGTGTTTCTTTTTTGTTTATATTTTTAGGAAACGGCTTACAATTCAGGAAGCTCTGTCTCATCCATGGATAACGGTAAGACCAATAAAAAGACAGATGTTGCTTTCTCCTGTGAGCTGAGCAGAGATCTTGTTCTCACTCTTATTATGTCTTAAATGGAAATCTGGCCTCTGACTAATTGGAGACCATAGGCATCTCTAAGAGATGCACTGGAAAGAAGTTGGTTGGGTCTGACTAAATCTGGGGATTTCTGAAAACCTTCATCGTGACTTTTGATTAGCATAGCTTTCAAAAAGAGGAGGACAAAGCTTTGATGTTTGCTGCATGTACAGCGTCCCACGTTAGCCTGTGCTTTGCATTTCTCCTTTCTTCTCTGTTTGCATGGATATACACTATATCGTGGGTTTAGTGCTTTCTTGAGTTGAGGGTTGACCACAGCCAATGTGGCAATATAATTTACCTCAAAATGTAACTACTTGTACCATGTGTGTTGATTTGCTGACGTTTGTGTCTGTGTGGATTTTTTCATCATGAATGTTGCTTGCATTTGTGGATATGTAAATCTCTTACTGAAAATACATGTGGCTAATGTCAGCATGAATAGGGATGTTTGAAATCCAGTTTTTGCACTGCATTGCATAAAGCACCGAGTGGACTGTTTCCAAGGTTGTTGTTTTTAGTCTTACGAATACTGATGTTTTTGAGAATGACTGATAAAAAAAATTAACAAGAAAATAAATTGAGGCCCTGGTACTTAAACTTACCGCATTGGAATGAACGCACATTGCTCATTACATTAGTTTTTTTCTTTTTTTAATGGAATGTGTGAGCAATAGTCTGTGGGAGAAAAGAATCTCCCATTATTGTGGAAATTCAAGCTGCATCTCTGTGTAGAGTTTGAATTACTGCACTGTCCTGTAAACGTTCAGTAATATTGGTTCCTCTATCTGAAGACTCACCAGCTGAAGGAAGAAACAAAAGTCGAAGAAAATAAGAAGGTTGAGAACACACAGCTGAAGACAAAACGACTGAGGGAGTACACCATAAAATGCCATTCGAGTATGCCTCCTAATAACACCTACATCAACTTTGAGCGCTTTGCCCAGGTGGTGGAAGACATTTCACTTACGGAACGAGGGTTCAGCACGTTGGCTGCATCCCACGATTCTCTACAGGAGGATATTGATGCTCTGGTTTCCATTTATAATGAGAAGGAAGCTTGGTATAAAGAAGAGAATGAAAGCGTGAGGCACAAGCTGTCTCAGCTGAAGTATGAATACCGCAAAATTGAATCCCTGAAAAGACATCTACAAGATGATGTCAAGACTGTAGGTGCCAGTCTTACAGGCATAACTGGGAAATACGCCGCTCTGCAGAGTCAGTATGAATCTCTCAGTCAAGAACTTTCTGAGGATCTTAAGTGGATACAGGATTTAATGAATAGTTTTCAACTGGAAAATGGAAATGAAGCCTGTGTGAATGGCAACTTTGACTCTGTTTTCAACAAAGATATTAACGAATCACTAATGGACCTGTTAAATAGATCCTGCTGTGAAGAATTCCTTGCAGGCCTGAATCTCGGTGTAGCAGAATCAAATCAGTAATGTTGCAGTTCAGGTTAGGCTTTGCTGCCTCTCTCAATGTACAGCAGTTAAGGAAAAAAAAAAACACATTTCAGTGTGCATAATCTCTACGTAAAAACATCACCAAGAACTGAAAGGGAAGTTCTGATGTGTTGTGCAAGGTGCTGACCAAAACTGTAAAATCCCAGTGCTAAACTGTGTAGTGTTGAAGTTACTTTCCCATGTTTGGTGTCTGAATTTACAGGAACTAGATTATCACAGTGGTGTGGACCACATCTAACCCTACAGCCATTTGCATTTCCTGTATCATACTTCATCACAGATTACAGTTCCTGAAGTTTACTAAGTAGTGAATGTGCAAAGGAAGGTCATTCAGTCTGTACTCACTGGGCTGAGTGCCTGGAAGCCAATAAAGAATTCATCCGTCTCTTTGAATTCAGCCATCTTTGGCTGGATGAAAGAAAGAGTCATGTAGACCTGGTGTGGGCAGTTCTACAGAGCAGATGGGGAAAATACTTGCAAAGGTTAAATCTGTGCTGTAATACAAAGTAAATGAAGTAGTGATTTAATATTTAGTACTATTGAAATTCTCTGTGAAAATGGCTGCTGCTGAAGAACAGTTAAAGTTAAGGTTTTTAAGATGAGGTTTTTAGGTCTGTTATTCAGATTGGGATCTTTTACCATCAAAAGGTGTTAGGTAACGATCAATCCTTTAGCTTAAAATTCAGTGAGGTTTGCTGTCCCGTACCAAAGAAACTCCTCTGAAAGACAGAACTGTGAATTTGTAATGAACTGATCAATTACCGTGCATGTAATTTTGCAGTGCCAATATTAAAATGTGAGTGGTGATAAACAGTAACATAGACATCTGATTTGCTTTCTACAGTGAAGATGATGAGACAAAGCCACAACTGGTTTATCTGCTGTGTGGGAATTGAGACTAATGTTCTTGCAATGAAATGTTAGGCTTTTGTGTACTGGAAAGAGCTGTCGGGCTGGGTTCTGCAGCTAGTTCCTGCCCCCTTTGCTTAGCTATACACATTTGCTGCAAGGTGACTGCTACACAGCTACAACAAAGGTAATAGCCAGGCATCCCTGCATCAGTGCTCAGCTCCATCCAGAGTGGATCTCAACATATATCAGAATATGTATGTCACTGCACCGCCTCTCTCCTCCCCTTCCAGAGACGTTAATAACCTCACTGAATTGAACCACTGTAGTTCATAAAATTAAAAAATAAAAAGTTCCCTACTTCGAGATAAAAAGATAAAGCATGCTGTCATCCAGTTTGTGTAGAGTTCAGTGGACTGTCACTGTCCTGTCCTTGTGAAGACATCAGAGGTTGGTGGTAATTAAGGGTCCTGAAAACAGTTGCTCAATGGGGATGGTGTTAACATTGTCATTGTATTTGGAGGGTGGAAACTGAGGCATCTTTGCACAAGAGTTAAAGTTTTCAAAAGCTCCCATGCAGTTTAGATAGCCAGGAGATGTCCCCAGCAAGCTGATGTTGGTGGCCAGGGAGAACTGGACTCCAGTGTGCCAAGCAATATTGGAAATGTTACCAGTCTCCACTTTTGATTGTCTCTTTAGTCATCACTTCTGCAGGTTCCTGGGAGCTGACCTGCGAGACCCAGGAGATGCTGTTCAGGGGAACTGGAACATAGGAGTTGCTTTTTTGTTTTTTGTTTTTTTTTTTTTTGAATAAGGGAGTTTTAATTCTTAAAAAGTAACTTAATGCCTATTGAGAGCCAATACCTGCAGAAAAGACTCTCAAGAATGAGAGTCTGCCTTCCCTCAGCTGTTATCTCACATCCCCTGTCCACATATATGCACCGGCACGATGAGGAGGAACATGAAATGAGGTCACTCTGTTCCCGAGTGTTTGGGTGAGGTTAATATTTTTGTGACTCAATCCTTGAGGCCGGTGCTCTCTGAGCTGAAGGAGGTAAATAGCATGCTGCTTTTGAGAAGGTTTTCTGCTGGGTGGGGAAATGACGAGGTCACTGCTCTGCAGGCCGCTTACAAATTGAGAGATAGTTATTAGCAGCTGGGAGCACTGTACAGTGAGCTATTTTGATTTGGCGATGGCTCTGCTGCTCAAAAGGCACTCAGAAATTTTTTGTAAACATTATACAGCTGACATTTAGCCAGTGACATTTTTTCCTCTTCAAACTGATTTCTGCCCAAGGTTTTTGTTGTTCCCTGCTAGCCCTTGGCAGCATGAGGAGCTGTATTTAGCACTTCTATGTCCCTGTGGTGGGGGGATGCCCAGGAGCAGTGTATGCACCTGAATGTGGGACAGACCTAGCTCATAACTTGGCTCTGACTTGCACAGAT
Source organism: Penelope pileata (assembly GCA_013396635.1). Lineage (NCBI taxonomy): Eukaryota > Metazoa > Chordata > Aves > Galliformes > Cracidae > Penelope > Penelope pileata. The sequence continues at coordinate 193,699 of WBMW01001092.1, forward strand.
GTTGTGCCCATAGCATCTGAAGGAAAAAGTGATTTTGTTGTCTCGTAAACATTACATTGCTGGAAAAATTGTTAAATCCTCACTGACGTGTTTTCCATTCTCTTCGGCACTCCTGCTTTTTCAGTCATCTGCCTTGATTGCGTTCTGGTCCACTTCAGTATAAGTATTTCTGGGTTGTCCACCTCCTACATAAGCAAATCAGGTCTGCTGAAATGGTTGTCACTGCCCAACTCGATAATTTTTGAAGGGTTGTCTCCCAGCCTTTTTCTTTTCACTTTTACCAGATCTGGTATTAAATTTCTATTTTGGCCTTTCCCAGTCTAATACAGTTATCTGATCTGTGCATATGTTGATGTGGCTTTGGAGTTCAAAGGTGCTTCATTTCCAGGGTCTGTGGAATCTCTGTTCCCTAAAACAAGGATGACATCCCAAAATAGTAGACATGACACATATCTGAACTTTGGTGTATATATACTTTCTTTTCTTCCTTCCCTCCCTCCCCCTCATAATTAGGTATTGTGAAAAAATGAGAAGCCCAACCCTGGAAGTTAGGAGAAGGCCCTAAGGTATCTTTGGTTCTAAAATGTCCTTGTAAAGGGACAAATGTGAAAAAAAAATATTTGTGAAAATTCAGAAAATTGCATGAGACCTAATAGTGTGATGATGCTGGGCTTGGTTCTGTTCTGTCATGGTTCTTAGCAAGCATGGGCAAAACCCCTGTGAAAGCGATGTTCTGCGGTGCAGTTCGTGTGCTGACAGGGCACCGTCTCCTTTCCATCAGGCCTCTGTGGAACCTTCTTGTTGCTCTCCCTGTGCCTTTCCGAATGCTGTGACTCAAGGCCAGCTGACGTGAGCTCCAGTCAGAGAAAATGGAGGTGTTGCTGGTGTTGCAGCGAGAAGCCCTTCAGCAGCTTTGCAATGTGCAAGCATTGCCTTGGTGTCCTCCAGCATCGCCGCAGTTACCTTCCAGTTCTCTCTGGCTGTCCTGCATCCCGTCCTTGGGCTACTAAAGCTATTTCAGACTTTTACTTATGTTCTATGTGGATCATTATGAAGCAGCAGGCAGAAGTGGAGGTTGGAGCTAAGTCTATGCCATGTGATTCACCCTCTGTGCCAGGTCCAGTGGCAAGAAGGGGCAGCAGTGCACAGGGCAGCTGCAGACCAATTACTGTTAAGAAGTTTTAGGGTTTGGTTTGAAATCAAAGGGATATAGACCAGGCATGGGGTGGACTTGGTGGTTTAACTCTTTCTTCTGCTTTTACCTGCATGAATCCACAGCATTTCCCAGCGTTCTTTTCAGCCACATCCACAGAGCACGAAGAGTCTTACAGATTCTGTGCACCAAAAGGAGCCACGCAATAAAATTGCCATCTCTTATCTTCCAGCCAGTGGACAAGCATCAGGCTTTGGTACGGCGAGAATCTATTGTTAACCTGGAAAACTTCAAAAGGCAATATGCCAGAAGGCGGTGGAAGGTATGGCAGCAAGCTTTTAATCCTGCTCGTGTCAGGCTGATGGGGACCTGAGGGCAAAACAGAGCTCACAAATGTAAAATCGTAAGATGCTTTAGATAAACGAAATGTATTTTGATGTGTCTGCAGTGCATTAGTGTTTTCCAATTGTGATTCTTCCCTCTCTCTGTAGCTTTCTTACAGTATTGTCTCACTGTGCAACCACTTATCTCGTTCGCTGGTGAAAAAGGTCCTAATACAGGATGAAAGTTCGGTAGGTACACTCTTCAAAGGGAAAGAAGGGAAGGACATTTTACTGTGACTTGAAATTTGCAAGATGGTAGTGGTTTTGCCTGGGAAACCAGACAAGACCATGGCATCCTTTGTGTGTTGTTAATGCTACTCTAAGTTGTGTTGTGACAGAAATGTGGGGCAAGGAGAAGCAGTGACCCTGCAAACCCTGTAGGCACTACCACATTTATTCTATAAAGGAGCAGCGTGGAGGCTGCAGATTGTTTGGATACCACAGCAGTGACTGTCCTGTCCGACTGAGACATGAGCAGTTGTGGGGAGCCTTGTGACCAGCTGTTTTACAGAGGGTGGGGACCCTTTGGTGCATGTAACCTGGGATGGAACTGGTATTTCAAGCACTTCTGCTTTTCTCTACAAACAATATGCTGATAATATCAGAATATTTAGCAGCATGGTATCTCATTTGTGTGATTGAAACATCATGGCTTTTTTATTTCAGAGAAACTGTGAAAGTGACGGTGAGGATTTTCCGCAGAGAAAAGCCACTCATCGGAGGAGAAGCAGCTTATCCTAGTGCAATCAGAGCTCCAGGGGCAGGAAACAGGAAACTTTCATCCTTGCTGAAAAAAGCAGCCCTGGCAGCAGACCTTGACTTGCTGTCTGGATCCTTGGAATGATGCTTCTTACTTCTCAAATGACACCAACGGCTGGATAATGTTGTTAAATGTCTACTGAGCATTTTAGAAAATTGGGGATACAGATTCCCAGGGAAATGCCGCAGCACAGGCTCCACTGGAGTGCTTTTATATGTTGGGCTTTTTGTTGATACTCAAGCTACTTGTGATATCAGCTTCACTCAGGATGCAGGGTTTCTGCTGATGTACTTTTACTGCAGAATCATTCACATTCCGCACAGTGATTAAATCTGTGTGTATTTCAGTCAGGGAAATTGTTAATGAGTCTTAAAGAATTTTTATACGATTTTTGTATTTGTTAATATCTGATAGCAGATATCTGACAGGTTTTGGTAGCTGTCTGCAGTGATCACTCTGCTATTGCTGTCATTGAAGAGAAAATCATAGTGCTATTGCGCATCAAAACCTTGACTTCACCAACCTAGCAGTAAACAGTTCCCTATTCCTCTAAGAACTGCGCTGTAGCCATCATCTTTGGCTGGTCAAAAGAAGACTAACACAGCTGCCACTGATAACGAGCACAACTGATTCTTGTTACTGAGAGGAGGAGATGGGTTAGGGCATTTTTTGGATGAAAAAGAGAAAAAAAAAATTGTAGTGACGTAGAGGCTGTCATGCACCCAAGTAAAACATTTTTACAGAGTGATGGTGGGGTGCTTCACCAAAACAGGGCACTTAGAAAAGCCCCAAGGTATGTCAAAAATAGTCTTTATTAGACTTTTTTTATTATTTTAATTTGTTAGCAAATTGCAGATTCATTAACACCTAGTTCCATAGGTGCAGTTTACACATAACCCAAAGTGCATGCATTTGGGTTTTACTCAAAGGGTTTGTATTGAAAATCGAGTGAAGAAGCACTTTGATATAGCTCCTTTCTGCTAGGAAGTTGCATCATTTTATCTATAGCAGTTTATATGATATATGCTAGTATTGTTCAGTTGGGAAAAAAAATGTGCATAGATGAGGCTTTTTTTTTGTTTGAATGTACTAGTTCTTAAAAATCCATGTTTACTTGGCCATTTAATACGTAAATTAAAAATCACAAGGCAAGCCTACTAGAAAGAGCTATAGATTGACAGGGAAACCAATTTTGTATGGTTTTATGGCGATCATTTCCTGGTTCAGATTTTCAAGCTGAAGGTGTGAACTAGTGTTGAAAACTGGTATTAAGTTAATTTGCCTATCTTCCAGTTTCTGATAAAGAAGGAAAATCATGCTACTTGTATTTATGCTTCTGTATGCTTGCTTGGGCAGAGGCTGAAATGCAGTTGACAGGAAAGTAATGCTATGAAAGGATGGAAATGTGCAAGAAGCATCGGAGAAGAGGGGCAGAAGGAAGGATTTGAGGGAAAAATAGTAATGTAAATTGAAGGAAGTAATGAGGGGGAAGAAGCGGAGGGAGGGAAATAGTAAAAGGGGACATGTAGGGAGCAAGAGTGAAGCAGGACTGGGAAGGTTGAAGGAAGGGAAAGAGAAAGTAGGAAAACAAATTCTGGAAGCAGGAGAATGAATGTTTTGGAAAATATGACACTGCATTTTGATACTATTTCTTTCATTTCCTTTTATTTCATGTCTTGTGCTGCTTTGGCCTACGATCTGTGTCTGGGCAAGTGATAAAGAGAGGGGACATGGGCTTCTCTCATTTCATTGTTTTTTGAGCCTTCTGTTTAATTTTTAAGGTAGAATACTAATGAAGCCAAGATATTGCACAACAATTACAGCATCAGGCTAAGCTTTCTAGGTCATTTAAGAGTTTATTTTCATTTGCTAATTTGTATTTAAGTCACTCAATGTTTGTGTTTGTTTCAGCATTTTGGGAATCTGATCTTGTATTCATTTCTGCAAAGTACTTGATCATACGTGCTTGAAATTATTCTGAGCTGCCTGTGTTGTGTGCAGAGCTTTCAGCGTTATAGGGTTCTTCACACGTCCTGAAATCCTGGCCTGGATTCCTTGTTCAGCGGAGGTATTTGGACACGTTGCTGGACATAGAGTTCTTTTGCACCATGAAGCAGCATCGCAGGGACCAGTGGAAGCATCTGTGTTGGGCTTCTGTGTAGTGTATTTCTGCGGGCTGAGATGGACAAGATTTTTCATCAGTGGAACAATTCTGATGTTTCCTTGGTTTTCATGCATTGTGTGTGGTCCTGTTGAAGGCTTCAGGTGCTCTCCTTGATGCTCAGTATAATTTTTGAATGGAACAGGCTCTGTACTTGTTGCCACATTCACACTTTACTGTTATTTTGTTTGTTTTTAACTGTGACAGTTACCCTTATAATGACTGGAGCTTTCCTTGTTTTTACTATTCCTTATCACGCAAAATCTGAGAACAGATTTTCATTATATTGGGGGTGGCAGCTCGGTGCTGGGGGGACAGCCCCAGGCAATCCCTCAGGGAGGGACCCAGGGAGAGCTGAAGGGATAGCCTGAAACCAGGGACCATTTCTTATTTAAATAAATTATTACTTTACCTTACAGGTGATATTTTTAAACCATGTGCCTATATTTAAGCAAAACAATGATTGTTATGTGCCTGGAAACAGCGCAGCCTGTCAGCAATAAATAATTAACGTCTTCGTTACTCTCATTCGCTAACCAACGCAGCGGGGCGGGGGTCTCTCAGCGCTCTCCCCTCAGCCCGCGCGGCGCTTCCCGCCTCGTGCTGGGCGCGTGCAGCTCCGCGGGCGCGGCCGGGGGTCGCCGGGGCCGCCGTTCCCCTCAGGGCGCTGAGGCCGCCGCTCGCTGCTCCCACAGCCCGGGTGTGGGGCGGGCTCCCTCGGGTCCCAGCGGCTCGAACTGTCGCCAGCAGCCCACGGGCTGACGCCGGGGCTCGCTGTGAGGCAGCTGCAGGAGCAGTGGACGTGATGGGCTGTGCTTTCTCCTCAGGATCGAGGCCCCGTGCCCGGCGCCCCCGGGGTGAGGTGAGTCGGGGCCGCTCCGCCCCGCTGCCAGCCCCGCGCGGCGCGGTGCTGTGGGGCGGTGCCGGGCTGCGTGGTGCGGGCGCTGCTCCTCGCCCTTTAGCAGGTCGGGAAAGCTGCTTCAGTGCGGGCACTGCCAGAGAAAAAAGAAGGAATTATGTATTTAACGGTGCTCTGTGGGGAGCGCTGCTGAATGGTTCAGAACGCAGAGGCTTTTTTTTTTTTTTTTTTTTTTAAATCCCTCCGTTTTCCACACGATTGCTCTGTGAATTGGCTGAGGTCCTCCGTGTTCTTAAACCTCAATCTCCACACAAACCTCAGAACTTGTTACTTTTGTTGTAGACTTTAAAAATCTCCCAAAACACGCTGAAAATATAAATGTCTGGGGAGGAGACACTGCTTCATGGCAGTGCTGGGCACGAGGTGGGCGATCCCCACAGATGCAGCACACCTGAGTCAGCACTCCAGCTGCTATCTGTAATGCAGGAGTTCTCACTGCATGCCTATCTGATACACAAGGCTCCCCTGCTATTCATGAGATTGATGTGATTACAAGGTTCTGAGGTTGCACAAACCGTGGGGGTCTTCGGCGGCTGTTTGGGGAGCTGCCCCCCTCCTCACTGCCTGTGTTTGGGCACAGGTTTTCCAAGGACGCCCAGCCTCCACCTGCCTCCTGCTGGTTGGGTACTGGTTGGGACCTGGGCCCCCATCTAGAAGGTGTTCCTCTCATTACAGAAGCGTTCTGGTTGGGAAGGGTATTTGTCACAGATAAGCGGTACATCTGGACGTTTTAGCAAGCATCTTAGACAAAATGGCGGACATTCAAAGATGTTGCTCTGATTATCTCGTGAAGTAAAAAATCTGAAAATTATAAGCAGCAACAATGGCAAATAATTGATTTTAAGACAACACCTGCAGCCCCTGACTGTGGTGCAGCACAGTGAGGGGCTGAGCAGTGCTGGGCAGGTGCTGGGGGCCTGGGGTGTGAGGGGACGGCCAGGGCTGTGCCTGAGGGCTGCCAAGGCCCAGAGGCAGAGCTTGTGGGGAGCTGATGGAGGGATGAAGGTCTCAGAGGGGTGAGGGCTCATCCCTAACAGCACAGAGCTGCTGCTGTGCCCTCAGCCTCAGGTGTTCCCTCAGTGTGCATGCTGGTTTGGGTTGCTGATCATTGTGATGGGATGGCTGGTGAGACTGTCACTGAGCTTTTTATAGCAGTTTGCCACAACGCGTGACTGTCGGTCGCAGAGCTGTAACATTTTTCCCATCACACGCAGAACTGTGCTCAGCCATGGGAATGGGTGCTTCTCCAGTCTTCTCTCTTGGTGCTGATAGCGTTTTATAATCTTGGGGCATTTACACATTTTTAAAGGACTACATAAGAATCAAGTCAGTGGGAAGTTCAGTCGGTTACAGATCACTGAACAGAATGGATTAACGGTCTCACTCAGGTTTATTAAAGGTTTTGTTATCACAGTCTTCATACTCGTACAGCTCAGTGTATGCATTTGGACAGACTTGAATAATCACCTGAGAGAAGATGCATCTGAGTGCTCTACCTGCTTATTTGCAGATGTATGACAAAAATAAGTGCTGTTAGTCTTTGTGTAATGCACAATATTAGGAAAGGCCCTTTCTGTGAATTGGTCATGAAGTTCAAAGCCAATGTCAATAGCTGAGCTCTAATTTTCTTAAGCTGTCTGGTTCAGGAGGTTTTGCTTAGAACACTTGCTTTTGAATTCTGAAAATAATTTGTTCTGTAGTGGTGCCAGCATTGGAAGAAACTTCTAAAATGTCAAGGTGCTTTTCTGCTTGGGACTCAGTGTGTGCGAGCTGCTCACTCTGAAGGAAAAAGTGAAAGACAAGGTTAGGAGCAATTAGGCTCATGCTGTGCACGCACACATGCTCATTTCCTAGTGGTGAATGCTCAATTACCTATTGCTCAGGTGTGACATTGTGTTGATGCATCTGTGTGGTCTCTGGGCAAAACACCTAGGAAGCTTGCCCTAATTCGTCAGGATGTAGAGTAAAACTTCTCAGAAGAAGTGAAAACTGGTTTGGAATTGGGCAAAGCAAGTTTTCAGTGGAATCAGATTCAGAGTCAGTTTTCCATGTCAAGTCAACATAAACATTTAATATCAACTTATAATGTTTTATTTGGTAACCAAGAAAAATTAAGAATATACTTAAATGTTCTTTCAAACTTTTTTCCCTGATTTTTTATGCATTTGTTGTTTGTAGGAGCATTGCTTTACAAACTCCCCAGAGAGCCAAGGAGCATGAAATTACAGTAATTAAAAAAAAAAAAAAAGACAAAAAGTTACAAAATATGGTGTACTCTTCAAATGAAATTGTTATTCACCTGCTTTTTTTAATCAAACTTCCGCAGTGTTTATGTACAATAGAGTTAATAGCCCTGTGCTTAACAGCTGCCCACCGCTGCGGTCAGCCCGAGGAGAGGTTCTGCTGCTGGCTCAGTGCTGCTGTAACTACATGAAGGAGAGGTGCTGTCTCCTTACCTCTGTTTCTTTCCAGTGACTGCTGGCAGTGCCGCGCTGTGCTGGAATGGTCGGTCAGTTCAACTCCTACGTGTTGCACTTCGTGCCGGGTGTGTGGTTGGCACCCAGCTACCGGCTGATCCCCGAGTACCTGGGAGGTGACACAACGTTTACTTTTGGTTTTTGGTCGGTAACAGATGTAAACAGGACTGTGATCTTAAGGGCAGCTGTTTCAGAGTGTGCAAGCATGACGGAATGTCAGTCACGGTCTGCCCAAATGTCCAGGTCTGCCTGGTGTTCGGTGGCTCGGGGAGCTGGAACACGAAGGAGCCCGCAGCGCTGCGACAGCGTTCTATTTCGGATCTGGTACCGTGACTGTAACCATGGCATCTGAGCACCTTACAGTCACGGACAGATTTCATAATGGTGTGAAGTATCCTCTAAGGATTAGTAAGAAACTGTTCAACTTCGCTTTCTGTCGCCTAGGTTCTTGCTCTTAAAAAAAGAAAAGCCTTGCATTGGTGCTTTTTTTCAAATAGAGCTTTAAAATCTTATTATTGAGCTGTAACTTCAGGAGAAGTTAAATATCAAGTCAGTTTGTAGCCAAGACAGAGAATTCACTGCTATGGGAAGCTGCTGCTCATTTTCTGGGTGTTTTCTTGTTTGTTCTTTGATTGATCCGACAGCCCTGACGCTGTGTGGCAGGCAGGGCACCATCCCCACACAGCACAGCGTGGACCCAGCTGGGCAGCTGGCGGCCGGGGCAGGCTGCCTGCTTCCTGTGTCTGTCACTGCTCTGGCACGGCCGAGGGGCACCCTGCCGCCTCCGTGGGATGCAGTGCCCGCCCTTTGCTCCCTGCCCTGTGCTCTCATTTGGGTGTGCTCCCGTGTCACCTTTGTATGTGAAGCTATCGTGAGTCTTCGTGCTGTAAAAAAACATCATCTTCAGATGGAGAAGGTTCAGAATTGACCTAAAAGCCTGACCGTGAGCTCTCTGAAAGAGAGGCTGAGGTGTGCATTGTGTCAGGGAGCTTCCTCTTTTCCCAGGCTGCTGTAATTTCATTTCTGCCTTCAGATGGGCATGGCATCGGTGGCCACTGCTTCTGCCACTGTTTGTGCTGGTGTATGTATAAAAACTGGTCCATGTCACAGCACCATGTGCTACATGTCTCCTTTCTACCTTGTCCTTTGAAATCCTGGGGGCAAGGTCACCTCTGGGACTGCTTCTTCAGGCTGCCACCTCATTGCCAGGCTGTGATCTTTGAAGTTGCAGGTAGGAAAGTGCTGTGCAGGTTGCCTTAGCTGCCTGGTTGCTTGCAGTTTGGTTGGGCCATGACTGTTGTGCCCTTTCTACGCTGTGACCAAGGTGACTGGCTTGGTTTTTATTTTTAAGTCATGACTTTAAGTCATCCTTCCAGCATCACATGAGCAATAGTATTGCATTTGTATTATTCAACTGCCATGTAAAAGGGTCCCATCAGCGATGACCTGGGTTCCTCCTGTTCTCTGTGTTTCTTCAGACAGCTGTTACAATGGGTATCAGTGTGTTTCTTGGGGTGGCATCTCTTCAATTGTTGAAATAGTTTGCTGTCTGTTCTGCAGGGTCATGCCACAGGTGGGCAGGTTATATTGCAGACAAAATAAAGCACCAGGCTGACTCTTTCCTGTTCCCTCCATCTTCTCCGCTGTACCCAGTTGTTGCTGGACCCTCTCCTCTGCCTGAGGCTGACATTAACCAGCACTGCACCAGGAGGTGCTGCATTTCTAAGCAGCTGGATCACAGTGCTCCCCCAGACTCCCTCCATGCTGGGACACAACAGCAGATGTCCCCAGTGGTGCAGCCCTGTCACACGGAGGTGCTGATCATGACCTCGCTGGCAGCGGTGCGTGGGCAGCTACGGCCCTTGTAGCACTGCTGATGGGTCGGTCTGGGTGCTGGTGGGTGTGGGAGGGAATTGGACCGTGCCCATCAAAACTTGGGGCAAGCAGTGTGGGTTAGGGAAGCAACGAAATGACACTGAGAAGCGGGTGAGTGGCCAGGGTTGTTGGGGAAGAGGGAGCGTATGGTGTAGTGGGGGAAGCCAAGTTGAGGGAGGCTGAGGGTTGCAACGGGCATGGGCTCATCCACTGTCCTAAGGCATGTTCCTGGTTGGTGCCTTCTAATATAAGGGGGTTGGTTATTTTCCTCCTCAGCAACACCCTATAGCGACAGCAGTGAGATGCCTTCTGTCATTCCCGTGTCGCCCTGTTGAGCTGAGAGCCCTGGTTCTTGTTGGTACGCTTTACTCCATAGTTTGGACTTGGATCCGTATTGTGTGCTGCATGGCCTCACTCTGAAATATTTCTCATTTGTATTTCACATTTCATTCCAGACTACATTATCATGACAAAAGACAGATTTTTCTCCCTCTGTCTTGGGGGATACAATATGCTTGTTCTGTGGAGTCATGTTCAGTTCTGTAGGTATTTTTCTGTAGTCACTAAGATACCGTAGGCTTCGTCATGAGCTTCCTTCTCCTGTACTGTAGCCTCAAAGGATGGTTTCTCATTGCTGCTGAGCTGCGCCTGTCGAACCTTTCTCAAATTTTGCAATATGTTAAGTCCTGTTTTGCTTGCCTGTGTTGCATGTTTATGAAAAATACTTTGGCTTTTGACATTTGATGAGTGCATTTTCCTAGTGCTGACCATTGCATCCACACTTGGTGCTGCCGTGTTTCCTCTAGCTGCGTGTTTCTCTCACAGTGCCAGCACACCTGTCCTTTTCTGTGTCCTTGGTGATGTTTGTTTTATGGGGCATCTGTTTATCTTCACTGCTGGCAGCGAAGGTTCGTACTTACTTTTGGAAAATGTCCCGTTGTTCCTTCTTCCAAATCAAAGCTTAGGATTTGTCCTTCTGTAGGCCATTTATGGCTGTGAAAAAACCAAGATCTTATGTTCAATTCCAGCTGAGCTATTTATCCCCTATCCTTATAGCTATCTGATTTTTTATAGCTAGCTACAAGTAGCTCCAACAGCTTGTCTGGATTTTTTTTCCCCCTATTTACCTAAAGAATTTGCCTAATCCTGAATTTTGATTAAATATGAAAGTAAGCAACAAAGAATATTTATGGGGCTCAGGTCAGCTGCAGTGACTGCTCAATTCTTGTTTTTGCAGTGCTTCTGATTTCCAGCTGCGGAGCAGACAATTCTCACGTGGTGTACAAGAGCTGTACTTTGGTTCTGGTAGTTTGTGCTGTGAACAGCCAAGCCAAGCCATCAGTGGAATCACAAATACAGAATAAGCTAAATAAGATGATGGGATGAGCTCTGTACGTGGCAGCAGAGAGTATGACCTTAGTGAGGCCTTCAGCTGGAAGGATAACTGACCTGGTGAATTTCTGCTTTCGCTCAAAAAGCGCTCCTTTCAAAATCGTTCTGTTCTTCTGTTTTGGTGCTTCCTTCACCCTTTTAGTATTTCCTTTTCTGTCACTCTGGCTGATTATTTAAATAGCTGGGGAAAAAATAGCATCAATCAGAGCTACATTGTTGTGTTGTCTTTGATTTGTCTGCTCTGCCATAGATACGATCCATAATAGCTCCTGTGATGGCTCATGTGCAACGTGAACAGGGCTCTATTTAAAAAATGAAGACATATCTTGAAAGTAATAAAATGAAGCAATCTAATGCTGGAAGCTTTTGTAAGAAGTCCAAGCAAAACTACTGACTCGGAACATATTCTGAACAAATCAGATTGCACTGTCAGCTGTTTTGTTTGGAAGGAATAAAGAAAAATATAATTTTTAGTATTATCCACATTATTGAACCAATGGATTGTAACCAAATGTCATAGATTCTTCCATGCACTTTGCCTGAACAGATTATTTTTCTCTCTCTTCTGTAGTCTATAGCTGATAAAGTAGGAAAGACACATCTAAGCTAGGTCAAAACCAGCCTCTTGCTTCTAAGCTGGGAGAGTTTTCATTACGTAATCATAGAATCATAAAATCATAGAACAGCTTACGTTGGAAGGGACGTTAAAGACCATCTAGCTCCAACCCCTCTGCCATGGGCAGGGTCACAACTAATTACATCCGGTCCTGATTAGTTCTGGAAAACCAACAAAAACCCAGCCACGTCTCAATATAGTACCAAAGGTTCCGTATTTGTGGTAGCTCGTTGGGATTTTCCATGGACAGCTGACAAGATGCTATGGTCATCTATCAATTAACATTGAAAGATGTTTCAAGACAGTATTCAGCTGTTGCAGCTAATTGTGTAACTTTTATTCATCCTTTTTTTTCTTTTAACGAACTATAAAACTTGGAATGAGAGTCAATATTATATGTCTTCCCAAAGCCATCATCTGTGTCTTGGGCAGCTGGGCAATGATGGGACTTCTATACAACACCAGGGGTTAGTATCTGTCCTTAATAAAATTCCCTTACTGGAGTTTGGAGGGTGCTGCATAACACAAAATGCACTCAGGTATTCAGGGATATTTGGTTCTTAGTTCACGACATAAAACTAGTCCACAGGAATTACAGACTGCTCTTTACTTGGCACTGAAAAATTGACAATTCATGTGGCTTCTGTAATATTCATTTACATTATTTTAGGAATAGGGATATGAGACAGTGAGTTAAAAAAGGAAGGTCTGCAGAGAACTAAAAGAGGAGATTTTTTGAAGGATGTCTTGTTGGAACAGGAGCTGCCTGGTGTTCTGTGTTATCTCCAGAAAATGGCATTCAGTGCTCTGCGTTAGATCGGAGATCTCAGCTGTTGTTGAGCTGACTGCAAGCAGTCATCTTCTGGTAGAATTTCACATTTGTTTCTCACACTTGATTTTGGGAATATTTTTGTTATATCTGTAATAATTTCTTTCCTGTCACTGATCAGAACTGCAATTTTAGCCTGCAGAACTAGACTCTTCCCATCTGCATATAGGTGGCACGACATCCAGTCCTGACTCGCACCCCATCCTAGGGGTACAGATCACCCAGAGGAGCTCTTCAAAACCCTGGGCTGCTCATCAGAACCTCTGAACAGGTGCCCTCCAAAGCCCTTTCTGCTCAATGGGCAGAACCTTCTGTTAGCCAGACAGATTTATCTAACAGACTTGCTTCTCATTTCAAAGCAAAACTGTGTTTGTGTTTTTTTGTTGGAAGAATCACAGGGTTTTCTTAAAACAAACAAAAGTAGGAAATAACTACAACTAAAAGTAAGGTTTTGTGCAATAGTTCAGCTCTGTTCCTAGGGTGAGGAGTGGAAGGTTTTGAATTCTACTTTGTGTGATCACGTAATTAAGTTGATTTAACACTCTCTAGAGTTTGCGATGGTGAAGAAAATTCAGAAGTAAATGTAGGTTGAGGCTTAACTGAACTTTTTCTGCACTCTTGTTTATATTTTTGCTATTTCACTGATAACTTTTTATTTTGCAGTCTTGAGAGTTGGTGGGGGAAATAAGTGCATGGGATAATGGGATGGTCTGAGCTACATTCTTCTTTCTATGTAAATAATGTCTTGTTCTTCCCTCAATTTTCATTTTTTAATAATATTAGAAGTAGTTTTACCAACTCCTGTTTTCATCTTTTTCCTTGCAGAATCTATACATACCTTAGTTTCTGTTATATTTATAGCAGCATTTAATACCAAAAATCATGGTAAATTAAGATCCTGTCCTACCGTGTTCAGTTTGTATTGGATCAGACGTTCCACCAGAGCTGCACTCTTCTGATGGAAGCTGTTGACTGTCTGCCCCTTGCTGCAGCTGCTGGTGAGATCTGATAGAAGGGGGCTGGCTCTGAAGGTGAAACTGCAGTTCTGGTTTTAGGACACTGCATCCTGCCAGTGCTGTCTCTGAGATTTCTGCCTGAAATGAATCGGGGAAATTTGAGAGTAGCTGAAGCAGCTTGTCTCCGTGAATCAAAGGAAGAACTGGCACAAGAAATAGTTCCTGCTGGACCTTACGTGCTGTTCAGAAATGTGAGTCTGAAACCTGCCTGGAAGTGAAGGAAGTGGGTAAGGATGGGGACAAATGAGCCAGTATGCACCTCGTCCATGAAATGGTGTGTAGGCAGGTCTGACCGGGCTTTTATATAGGCTGTGTGGGAGGGCTGGGCCCTCTGGGCTGCTTCAGAGCCTGCTGCCTGGCCTGGCCAGACTGACCCTGGGTCTGTGCTGGGCACTGTGCTGTGCACCTTGCCCTGCTCAGTGACGGGACAGCACCTTCAGGAGCTGCATCCCAGCCAGCAGCATCCACCAGCTATTTAAGACCTTTCAGGAGCTAAACAACTTGTACTGTTTGGTGAGGAATTGAAATAGGCAGCTTGAGGGACTTAAAAATAACAGCAAGAGAAGCCTGTTTGGTAATCAGCTGAATGCTGATTGCAGGGGGCTGAGGGAGGTGAGGAGGAGGACCAAGTGGAGCATTGCCAGCCATGTGCTCGCCCCTTAGCGCAGCATTTGGGCATAGCTATGCCAAATCGTGAACGTGTGACCAAGCAAACACTTCTTGCAAAAGAAGACAGATTTAAAAACTTCACCATTTTCTTGCTATAACTGCTTAAAAATGTTTGATAGGATTTTACTAGCTTTTTCACTTCTAGAAAAATTGGGAAAAAGTGTCTCAGCCATCGAGTAGACTGCCTGCAGGAATTTGACACTGCACGCGTTGCTTTCTTCCTTCTTCCTCATTGCTACTTTCTGCTCTCTGGTCATATACTTCAAAAAGTGCTGCTCACCATGAGCAGGCATTGCAATTCAGCAGCCCCAGCTAAGTGGTCAGAACATAAGTGTATGCTCTGAAAGACATCTCTTCTGAGGTATCCACAGAAAATTGTCCTTCTGGCTCTTTCTGTCCCAAAGCCATGACTATGAACTACCGTAGTGTGCATTTGCTGTTCATCCACAACAGACAGAAGACCAGAAACACTTTAATAAAATAAATAACTGGAAGCTCTTCATCTCGTTTTTGAGAAGCAATACATAGGTTCCCAGCTCAGTTCCAGGCCTTTCTCAGCTGGATGATTGTTCAATTAATTGTTTACTTCACAAGATTCAAGACAAATTTAGAAATTGCTGCAAGTAGCTGTGTCACTGATTTCAGAAGAGCAGAGGTGTGGGGTTTTCTTCTCCTTTAATGTTTAAACAGACCAAGTGAACTACTGTCCTCAGGGTGTACGTGATAAGGTTTGTGTTGACTTCAGATTGTTTGCTTCTCTGATTCTTGGTTACTTGGGTCCTTGGTGTTTTTCACTCCTGGGGGCAGGAGTACTGGGGTGTTGTAAGTAAATGCAGTTGTAAAGAGAGCAGTGTGCCTTCAACCAGTAGTACAAGAACAGATGATGGAAACAAGTGCCTCTTTCCTAATGCAAATTGCTTCAGCTGTGGTCATTTAACAGCACACATAGGTCATGACAGACAAGGTTACCTCTCATCAGCACACCTGTATTGGTCTCTAACTAACTTGTTAATTGGCTGAACTCTTTATTGGTGTTTTACCATACAACTGTTTTGGCTTGTCTCTTTTCTGGATGATTGAGGGCCCAGTCAGCCATGGCAAAGAGGAAAATGGCTGTGGGTTGCTCAGTGATTGTCTGTGAAGTCCAGGGCTTTGTGGCATGTACAGATCCAGAGGTGTGCAGGAAGCATCCCTGAGCCCCTGGGTTAAACCCTGGAATTGTGTGGGGGAGAGGGGAGTTATGTGGGCTTGGGAGCAGCCTTGGAGAAGTTGTCATCTGTCTGGGTCTCCCTTTTTAATTCCCTGCAATGAAGATACTGACAGTGCTCCATGTGAACGATCCCTTCCCGCTACTCGTTTTGAAGGTGACCTTTGTATTTCCATATCTGTTTCTGTGAGCAGGCACTTTATTTGCCCAGCAGCAGTGTGGGATGGCGGGAGCAGCAGCCCCGGAGGCCCCGTGGAGCAGAGAAAGAGCCACGTGGAACAGAAAAAAAACAGTGCTTGAACCTCTTTACCAACCTCGTTCTAGAACAAGCAGCATAAGCAAGAGCTTTCTTGTAAAAGTACAGTGCTGGGTAACGTGCTGAGTTCAAACATAGCCTATGCTGAACGTGCTGGGATGAGATTAATTTCTTTACGCCTTGTATTTTCCCCATCTATGGGAAAGATGCTTCCTTCTGGAAACCAGCTTGACATCTCAGAGTGAAGGTGGGGAGAGCATTGCACGTGCTTGTGGTGCTTCCTGGAAAAATATGAATGCAAGAAGAGTGGAATGAAAGGAAACATGAAAACAAGGGGAAGAGAATAACTGCTTTTAGCCTTACACAGTGGCCATTGATTCCTGAAGGCAGAAAGACAATAATTCCTCATTGTGCAGCTTCCAGACACAGCATAGAATATTTACTTCCCATTAAAGACTAGAAGAATACCAGTGAATTGACAGAAGCCAAAGAATGATCAGAGGGGGAAGAAAGTTAGAGATTGGGGGAATAACAGGCAAAGAAAAAATAAATGGAGCATAAGTGAGGAAGTGGCATAGCTGTTTGAGTTCTGAAAAATGATAGAAATGAATTGCTTTTGTGGTTTGTGTTCAGAAGGGATTTCTGGGGTGAAAGATGAAAGTACAGTAATAGTTTGGGGAAATATTTTTTTATATGACGAATGATCTGCTAGACAAAAATGGGATGTCATAATTTTCAGGAATGCTAACCAATATTTTTGAGTGTGCTGCACAGATGCTTTGCAGTTCTGTTTGGGCCTTCAGGATCCATGTGGCACGGTTACCTGGGCGTTGCCAGACTGTGATCTCCAAATGGTGCTGCTTTTAAGGGTAGCTTTACCACTGTTGTGCATGAGCTTTCTGCAAAGAAAAATAGAACAAACTACAAGCATGAGGAAGTGCTTATTTTCCTGGGCTCAATAACTTTTATAAAAAATAATGCTATGTTCTGGCTTATAAAACTAAATGACCTCTCACTGAAAGAATTATGGTAAAACATAGTAATATTTTTGCATTTGTGGAAAAAGACGGTAATTTTAAGGCAAATTACACATTGAAGTAGACACGTACCCATTTCAAGGAGGGATAAATAGGAAGGGGATTTGCACAAGGTCAGATAGCCTTAGGTGGGGGGAAGGGAAGGAAGCTTTCTGCTCAACCCAAGGCCTGGAGATAAACTAATTAAGGTGCTACTTTTTTTTTTTTTGACTTAGGAGCATGGAGGCTGGATTGGTGCTGTGGTTATGACTATGTGAGCTTTAAGTCTTTCTTTTTCACCTGCCTAGGATTTTCTTGGGGGGGAAAAAAGCACCCTAAAACCCCCAGAATGCTAGTGCTTGCTAGAAACAGCTTGCTGTTTTTTTTTTTTCCTTCCCTTTTGTTTTTGTTTGCTATTGAGTCCAGTTTCATGTGATGCAACTCTTTGTAAATATTAGCTTATGAAATGCTGTGGCTATTCCTTTTTGGACCAGCAGTGAGTTGACTGTGCATTAAGTTAATGTGTACAGGCACATAATCCTTGCCTACTATACTTGGCAGGCTTCCAGCTGATCCCCCAGCGTCCTGCCAAGAGTAACCAGGCTGTTTGCTTCTGTTACTCTGGGGCCATGGTAGCTGGATAACCACTCTTGGCTTTAAATGCAAAGGGACAACTCGTCTCGGTCTGTATCTGTGTGGCTCCAGTAGTAAGCACAAAGGTGATGGTGGAGCTCAGTGTTGCATTTTTCCTTGTTTCCATTCAGAGGACTGTTTGCCTTAATCACTGAGTAGGAAAGACTACAGGGAAGGAGGGGGAAAACAATAAAAACCCACAATTGTAACAAGTACTCTTTTCTTTTGTAACTGTATTGCTAAAGGGATATGAAGTTGAGACACAACTGCAGTGTTGTGCAATGGTGGCTCTTGAAAGCAGAGAACCAACACTGGCTTCTGACACCCTAGAGACACGCTGTGAACAGCTGGTAAGGATGCAGCTGGGGAGAGGCAAGCCTGTGAATGGCACTTTGACCATCAGTCATGTACTGTTTAACTTTCTGGTGTCTTTGTGCACAGAAATACTAGCACATAGTATTTAAGCTACATTTTGGCTGTGCACTGGATGCTGTCGTGCTGAGCTGATTTAAATTACTAATTTGAAGTTCTAATAACTTTTCTGCTACATATGCTCAAAGTGCTCCATATCTATGCATAGATTAGCTTGCAATTAGTATTGTGTATGAATTTTAATATCGTTCAGTTGTGCGGGTGTAGTCCTTTAATTTCCCTCTTGATATCCTCATTCATTATCTTCCAGTGCAAACATCTCCTGTTTCCCATGTGTTTTTCCCCATTTGTTCTCTGACATGTGTCTTATTTTGGCCTGAGGTGCGGAACAGCATTTCACAAAGACTGGCTTTTAACAAAATGATAACATTACCAGCAAGGTAAGGAAGGGAAGAGATGGTGATGGATGGAATTGGGTCATAAATCTGAGTTGCTTCAGACTGACTCCTACTCTGAACTTCAGTGCATCGAGATCTGTAGGGGAACAAGGGAAGTGATGGGGGTCACCTGCAATCTTGAGCTCTGAAAAGTGCTGACAATGTGGCAATGGTGGCTTTGTACTGGAGTACGGGCCAGCTGGCATGTGGCTGTACATTACTTGCTAATGAATAGCTCTTAGTATGGCTCTGCTTGGTATGAGCAGGAAGTGCCAGGCAGAAGAGCTGCCACTCCAAAATATGAGTCAGAAGATGAAATTACTGAGTGACACAGATGCATATACATCAATGCCTCCACACTTGGCATGCCTGCACAGGCAAAATGTTCTCCTAACAGCTTCCTTCGTATACCTTGGATCCCCAGGAAAAGAGCAAGTTGTGATGAGTAACATAAAGAAGACATAGGTGACTGGCATTTTTAGGTTAGCAGTAGGTTTTTCTGAACACTTCATAGAGTGACGTAGGCTGGCTTTAGGCATGTTTCTTTGTTTGCAGCTGCTTCTTGCACACCTCATCAGTGGCTGACACCTTCCTGCCCTTGTCTTCTGATTGGTAAACTTGACCTTCTAAAATATTTTTCTCTTCCTTTTGCCCTGTGTGAATTGTGAATTCATTGGCCAAGGAACATGTCTTGTCTGTGAATGAGCCCTCACAGAGAAATGATGGTGTCAAGACCTTTCTTTGTTGAGATGAGTATACAGTAAGACTCTTTTCATGTATTTCTGAACAATAAGAGCAGCATTTATTTCAACAAATCTGGGTCCTGGTCTAGTTACATAACTGCACAGGCAAATCACTGCGGTTTCAGTAATGCTTCCAACTGACAAAGTTCTGCCCACACAGACCTAATTGCAAGATGGGGTCACAAGCAGCCATTTGGGGTCTTGTGTCTCATCAAGGAGCATATGTTCAGTCTTGCACAGTTTGGGCTCTCTCCTTTTTTTTCCTTTAAGCCAATTGCTTCGGTGCCACCAGGGAACGATCCAGTATCTGTTCTTCTAATTGTTGGCCCAATTCTGTATAAAATGATTTCTGAATCGCATCCAAAAACATATAGACTCCTTTCATTGCCATGACAACAGCAAGACGTGCCAATGTTAGCAATGTTTGCTGGAGAGGAAAAAAAACAGTAGAAGCAAAACACAGTTAACGGAGCTATTTCACATATAAGTGAATTTTTATGTAATGATTCCTAGTTAATCCTGCATTGTGGAGAATTGGTTAAAGCAAGCCCTATATAAACAGCAGAGTGTAATGCTGAGTGAGTCCTAAGCATTGCATTACAAGAAAAAGACATTACAAAAATAGTGACAATGGCAGCTGGTATTGCCTTGGTATAGTGTCTGCATTGGAAGAGAATAAAGAGTTAAATGTGGTCGCTAAACAGAAAGGGTAATTAGCTTTAGAAAAATAATTTATATTGTAGTGTACATGGTTCTCTCATTATCAAACCTTTCTCATTATTGCCCAAGATGAAAATGACATTTGATGGGATTACAAAATGATGCATTTGGAACTGATAGATAATGTAATAATAGGAAATCATAGGTGGAGAAACGGGTCTTGTGGAGCTGAGCACTAGAAGAAATTTGCCATAGTCCAAGAGAAGCTGGGAAGAAGGAAAGCCAGGGGATTTAGACTTGAGAGACCTGCAGTCATCGGGAGGGACTGCTTCCATTTTAACAACTGTGGTTGCACTGCTTGTGGGGTACCGTGTACTGTCTCCTGTCCCTCGAAACCTGCATGATCTTAATGGCTTTCTCATGGCCTCCCTCTGCACTTTCAAGATAAGATTGAGACTCTCTTGGAAATGGAAAATGAACACAGGATATTCATGCTCAGGAGAATTATCTGTGGAATTCTAGAAATCTACAGGTTTCAAAGATTTCTGCTTCATCTTGCTGTGACAGAGGGGGAGAGGACAAATGATGATGCCCACTGAGGAGCTGTGATTCAGTTCCTCTTGGTCTCTCTCTGGAGTTCTCCCATAAAAGAATCTTAGCAGCTTTTTTGTTGTTTTTGCCCTGTTAATATGTAGCTGTGGATGACTAGAGGGCTAATCTTTCCTCTGATGTGGCCCAAAGAGTTTCAGGAACCTCTTCAGTTTCCAAAGGATGGGAGTGCTATCTTTTCTTTTCATTTGATGGCAGTTATGGCTCTCAGATGAGGTGGCTGATGGCTAGTGGCAGCCATAGGCAATGGCAGGAGAAAGGTAGAGCTTGTTCCCCTTGTTTATATCCTTTATTTGTAGACCTCCTGGTACTAGGATACTGCTGGCTTCAACTGGGTTCTCAGGAGTTCTGAAAATACCTGTCTGCTTATTACAAGGAGGTGGATTAGGCCTCCTCATCCTGTATCATGTGCCATCCTGGCTTTTCTGTGGGTCAGGGAAGTCCCAAGCACGAGCTGGCTGAAAGTGCCATGTCTCAGTGGGGGGGTGCTCCAGCTCTAAAAGAACCCTCCTGAATTCCCACAGTAACTGGCTGCTTGGAGATGCTATTTGAGACTTACAAAAGATTGTAGTCACAGTGTCGCTGCACTTACAACCGTTCCTTTTAAATCAGGGATTAAAACTTCTTGGCAGGTGGGGAGCGAGCAGTGAGGAAGCCGTCTGCAGCCCTTCTTCAAGGTGAGGCAATGCCTACAGCCCTGGAGAACCTGCTCTAAACCCAAGGTAGTACTTGACCCCTCCTGCTCCTCTGTTTCTCTGTCTAGCCATAGGATACCTCATATCTCCTTTTATGAGGTTGTATTTTCAGCAGCCTGAGTTACATAGGAAGATAAAGTTTTGAAGTTTGCAGAAGTTCATAGACTGTTCAGCACACAGAATGTATTAAATGACCACAAGATTTACCTGAGCAGAGGAAATACGGTGTCAATGATGTTTTAAGACGTGCTCAGCTCGTTGAGTGAGTTCATCAGGTGGAGGAAAAGGGGAGTGTTTTTACCTCATTTTTACCAAACAGCAGAAAACTGACAAGTTTTCACAGAAAATGCTCTTAGCAGAGGAATATCATGAATTGCTATCAAGTGGTATTCTCAGTTTGAACCAGCCAAGGAGGTCCCAGGTGTGAAAACTCTTCACAGGCAGATCGTGTCTGCGGTGGGCATTTCCAAGCTCTGCATTTATGTATTTGAGTACTGTTCTGTTAGCATGCAGCTAACATGGAGAAACACATGGGCTGGTATGGGAAAAAATCAGGCCACTAAGAAATCAAAATGTGCTGTGCTAGCTGGCATGACGTAGAGTATCAAGTACCATCGCTGAAGAATTTGAAATAAGAAAATGACGGCTAGGAATAAACCACATATTCTAAAGCAGTGAAACACACTGGTTTTCCTGCTTTGAATAATGGCATTGCTTTTCTTTCAAGATAATTTTAATAGCTGCTACCTAATAAACTAGTCTTATGTGAGAATTCAAAACTATAAATCCAAAACTATAGATCCTTGGGAGGCTGGCAGCACTCAAGGGGATGAAACCTTCAGGAATGCTAAACTGGAACTCCCTCGTTGTTGCTGCCCCTCTTACACCTCCCCCTCTTTACTTGGCAGCGTGCTTCTTAAACAGGAATGTTCATAAATTACATGGCAAATGTTTTCCAAAGCATTTTAGAAAATTAGGTACTTTGAATACAGGAGGCTGTTAGAGTTATCCTGTGCACTTACAAATAGACACATCCTGAAATGACAGGAAGGTGGTTAGTTTAGAACACACCACTATTAATGTGCTCCCTTGGTTGTTCGGGGGTTCCCAGCACTTCAGGTCCCAGCCTGGAGCGGCTGTGTCACATCTCCACCCTAACTTGGTAGATTCTGGAAGCAGTGAGCCTGTGGAAGCAGCCATCTGCACGTGGTCCCACTGCAAGACAAAGTCCTAGACTTGATATTGCAAGGTGGCTGAAGGGCTCTGGCAGGACTTGACACACACACACACAAAAAAAAAAACAAAAAAAAAACTTGTAGCTTTATGAACTTACTATCGGAATATACATAATTTTCAAATACATGAGCATTTGCAACTTAAGAATTTCCTTGAGTGTCGTACTGCCCTTGGCTGCTGATAGAGCCTGTGAGCCTGCAGACCTGCAGCGATCGATAAGGGCTGTGCCCGTGCTGTGGCTGCTGTGAGTGTGTGGGCGTGGGGCACGCTGGCACGACCAAGAGCACTGCTTCGTCTCTGTTTGCTTCTGCTGTGTGGAACGGCAGATCTGCTGAGAGGTAGTTGAAGGGCATTTCTGAATGCAATGCCTTTTGATGTTTGTGATGAACTTTTTATTTCTTACACAGCATCCATGTTTGGGATGGTTAAAGAGTGCTTTGGAATGTTTTCATAGTTCACCCTGCTCCTGGTGACGTTTGCTCGTGAAGGTGGGCTTACCAACACAGGCACTGCTGATTCACAGCAGGCACTGGCTGTGGCTTTAGGGGAAGGGTTAGCCAGTGCGCTGAGGGGCACAGAACTCGAGACTGCAGGTTTCCCAAAGAAAAATGGGTTTTCTTCCCCATTTCTCAGTGGGTTGTTCCCGTACAGGTAAGTTGCTAACAGAAGGGTTTGGGCCTGAGCTGTTAGCTTGGGTGGTTCACAGACTATTTTCAAAGCAAGACACTTGGGTTTTCTGCTGCAAAGAACTACGAACCCTTATGTGTCCTTTCAGAGGGACAGGACAGAGGGGCATGAGGAACTGGGGTCTGCCCCAGAGCTGCTGGTGCTGTTTGCTGCTGTGGCACGCCCCCCACCAGGGGCTGAGCCCTGCCCCAAGTAACTCCACACTGCTTCATGCCTGAAAGTGAACTGCTGGGGATGTGGCCTTGGGCCGGGTGCTGGTTCTGAGAGATGCAGCCAAGACGTGCTGTGGGGAGCTTCACAGTGAGCGTCAGGGGTGAGAGGACAGCTGCCAGCAGGGGCCTGGCGGAGGGAGCACAGGAGCGAGCATGGAGCCATGTGTTCGCCAGTACTCTGGCCTTCAGCAGCCTCTGAGTTGGCGCATTTCTGAACCAGAGTGTTTGTCTTTGGTAACCTGTGGTGGACTTGTTCTCTCACTTGCTCTTCTCCAGTCCCCTTTTGGTCCCACAGGAACTCCTGCTCAGTGTTCCACAGCAAGGCGCTCTAGGGCCGTCACGGGCAGGCAAAGAAGGAACCCCTCTGTTGGTGTGAGTCTGCCATGTAACAGTTTTGATCTCCCCCTGCCCCCAGCTCAGTTGGGAGGGGCAGCACGCGGCTATTCCCTGTTCAGCTCACTGACATCACCTGTGCTTCCCTCACCTTCCCTCAATGCCTGCCCGAGGCCCATGGATCCGAACCCACCCTTGCTGCTTTGTCGCTGCCCCCAGCCGGGGCTGTGCTCAGGCTCAGCAGTGCTCTTTCCCTACTCCAGCACAGAGCTCAGGCCCGGCCTCCCCCCCGCGGGGCCGCTCCTCCGCCGGGGCCGCCGCAGCGCCGCCTGAGGGCCCGGTAGCGCCCCCCGCACAGCGGCGCTGCGCTCCCCTCGGGCGGGGCGGGGCCGGCGCCTGCAGGGGGTCGCGCTCGGGGCAGGTGCCGGAGCGGCCCTNGGGCGGCTGTGGGGCGGGCGGGGGCCGCGACTCTGCCCCCGCGATGGGAGCGGGCCCGCGGGGAGGGGGGGCGCGGCAGGTGGGCCGGGGGTGTCACCGCCCCGTCCTCGGAGGGAGAGGGAAGGGGGGGTCCGCGGTGCGGCCGCGTTCTGTGCTCAGAGCTCCGTGCGCGTCCGAGCGGCAGCCGCGCCGCGCCCCGCAGCGCTGCCGAGACCCTCAGCGGCCGCGTGCGCCCGCGGGTCGGGGGGTGCCGCTGCTGCCGGCGGTGCTGACACGGTGCCCGCTTGTGTACGGCTGTATGCGAGGCATCGCCTTGGAATACAAAAGGTGTCGTCTCTAACGGTTTGATTTGTAAAACTGAGCGCTTTGGTTTTTCTTTAGCAGTGATTTTCTGTACAGGCAGCTTTCTGTGCTCGTCAGGAGCAGAACCCTGTTGTTGCAGTCTCTCCCCCGCAGTCTGCAGGGAGAGGCAGATGTGTGCTGGGCAGAGAACCTCCACGTCCTGTCGGTTTGGGGCTGTCACACCTGTGAGATGACTGTTGCTTCACGGGCTGTTAATTGGCCGTAGCTGGGACCCTGTGATGTACGCACCTGTGATGTTCCTGCTGTGTGGTGATCCCCATCAGATCTGGAGCCTAGCTAGCAGACCAGCTTCTGTGCTGTTACTTTATAACAAAACCCGAAGCTGTAGGAGTACAGGTTGGGACTTAATGCTCTTCCTCAGAGGTACCATAGAAACCACATCTGCCATTGCTTGGGAATGTGGGACCGCAGAGGACTTGGTTCTCAGGACTGAATTCCACATAACTGTGGGAAAAACGTAATCGACATTTAATCTGGAAAGGCAGATTGTAAACCTGGCAGCCTGTTAGCACTTCCCAGTATCTGAAGAGGAATCTGTTACTTTTGTATGGAAGGTTACAAGCTGCACCCTGCCACGGAACAGGTGGAGGGCATGGGCAGTCTCCTGTGCACTAGGAAGGACTTTGTTAGGTGGCTTTGCACACACACAGCAGCTGTCTTCCCTTCAGAATGAAACATCTCAGGGCTGCTCCTCTCCAAGCACAAACAAACCTGTGCATGCCGGAGACTTTCCTCTCTGCTCTTACCTTCCTGTTTAAACGTATCGTGTGTATTTTGTTCATTGCCTTGATATCGAGGACTGCCATGTTTTTGTGGCTGGAAATATTGAAGGAGGGTGAGATACTAAGTTCTGTTCTGTTCTGTAGATTTTGTAAAGGAGTCCCTGAAAGGTCTGTCCTGCTGGTGATTAAGAACAATAGGGATATGAAGTCTTTGACTTTTAGTGGAGAGCTGGGCATCTTTAAATTCAGTCCTTGCATTGAACAGTAGTTCACCAGTGAAAGCTGTTTCTGTTGTTATTTCAGAAGTGAAGTAAATGGATATTGGTTAATTGGGAAAGGCTTTTAAGTGGCCTAAAAAGTCAATTGCTTTTTGTCTTCCATAATTTCAGATAAATTTATTTATTTATTTATTTTGGAGAAAACACTGCGGTCATGCCCTGTGTGGTTGAAACTATCAGTGATAGCTGGAGTGTTTTTACATATGAGAAGAGCCATGTGTGAAATTAGGAGTGATACACTGCCAGCAAAATTAGAGAGAGACGTTTTAATGCTTTTTTAGGTTTCACTTTCAGTATTCTGTTTTTTCTTTCAGTTTCCAATGTAATTTTAGTAATTACCATGGGGTAGAAGAGCGCTTTTATCCCTGCCTTCCTTAGAAGGGATGGAGACAGAATATATGAATATCCAGAAGAACTTGGAAGAACAGACGTTTGAATTCTGATCAGAGGTGCTTACAAAGTCATTATCTGTTCAATAGCACAGACTTCATGTAGATGCCATGGAGATGCTCGGTCTTCCTCTGTTTATTTAACTTCAATGTTTTTTTGTCTCGCACAAATACAGTTCAGTTAAATATAGGACACACTGGTCTATTGCTGGTTTAACTTCCTGTTGTCAAAGTCGTCTTACAAACATAAGCAGCACAGTTCTCACCATTCACTTCCCTGTGATTAGTTCTCAGAAGTGCTCAAACCATGAAGTGACTGGCAGGTTTTGTTCTCTTCCCTCTCCACGGTAGTGACATTCATGTAGAGTATTCATATCCAGTAGGTGTTTTCTCCTTCCAAACATCTAAAGTAGCCCTCAGAAAACGAAGCTGTCCTTTCGTGGGGCTGCTAAACTAACTGGCAGTGTGCTGCAGATGCTTATTGTGCTTCATAGTAACCCATATAACTTCCAAGGATGAAAAACGAGTTGCCTGGAACCCAGTGGCTGTGGAATTTGCGAGTCAACAGCAAGTGTAACTGCGGCCTGGGAACTGGCCAGGTCTATTCTCTGGCCTTGGCTGCCTGTTGTGATTGACCTGATGACATCAAGCTGGTTGGAACTATACTCAGGTGGCTCAAGCAATCATGTTCTCTGCTGGAAGCTGGAATTAATTTTAAAGAACAGCCTGCAGTTCGAGTCTTTGTTACTAGTGATTTTTTTTTATTATTTTACTTTCAGCAAGGTGTAATGCAGAGATGTCATCCTCAAACATTTCCTTACAAATGCCCAAGTTTATACACCAAAACTTTATTTTTGGATTAGTTGTACTAGTACTCTGAGTCAAGAACTGGAAATATTAACGCACAGTGAAAAATGTGCTTCTTTTGTATTTAAACTCTGGTCTAGCTTTTGAGTACTTTTTTTCTCTTTGAAATAAGATATTTGTGTAATTTAAAGTAAAAATAGAATAACCTAGACCTGTTCACGTGTTCCACAGATGAAAAATGAATCAAACACTTGGTAAGAGGACCATCAAATAATTCAGTTTTTTAAGTCACTACTGGAGGTTGTACAGTCCACCTCTCTGCTTTAAATCAGGGCCAAGGTAAATGAGGCTGTTGAGGACTTTGTCTGTCCTTTGAACACTTCCAGGGATGGGGCATCCTCTGTGTCTCTGGGCAACCTGTGCCAGTGCCTCACCTCTCTCTGAGAAAAGAATTTCTGTCTAATCTAAACTCTATTAGTTTGAAGCCATTACCCCTTGCTCTGTTGCATACAGGCCGTATTGCAGACCAGCACGTGAACTAATGCTCAGAAACGTTCTTTTTGGCCAATGGATTCAGTCTGCGGTCTCTGTTGTGGTAGGTGTGAGGTGAATGGGAATGAACACATAACTGTCATGGTAACAGAAAGGAGAAAATGGTAAGCTAGAAAATAGACTGGCTTGGGGTGGAAGGGACCTCAAAGATCAAGTTCCAAGCCCCCTGCTGTGGGCAGGGTTGCCAACCACAGAGAATCATGACATAAAATACAGACACTGTGAAGAAATGACTACATACAGGAATAGAGAAGTGAAACTAAATAGACAAAAAAAAAAAAAGATGAAAAATGTAACAGGGGGAAATGCTACCTAATAGGAGGTGGACAGTAGGACAATGCAAAAAAAAAAAAAAAAGAGGAGGGGCCCTACAAATCCAGAGCAGCAAAACAAGTGACAAGTGTAAGGTCCTAAGTCAGAAAGAGCAAGTTACAGCAGTCATTACAGGAAGTTGTTCATTTTAAAAAAACTTGACAATGTTGGAATGAAGTACGGACCATTGCTAACTCGTTTGGTGGATGTCTCCCTGCTGGTCACAACATCCCCTGTCATTCTTCCTTTCTTGCCCTAGCCTTATGCTCAGAAGATGGAAACCAAATTACCAATATCCTCATTCAGATGACTTCTGCAACGAGCAATCACCTTTCCGAACAATAAATTCTGAGTAACTTCATAATATTTAACAGCTAAGCTGTGCTGAGGTTCTAGCAGTATTTTTCCCACTTTAGCCTTTCCTCTTACAAGATTTTCAGTTGTTCTGACTGTTGTTGGTGGTTTATTCCATATCGAGCCTTTTATTGAAACTGATATAATCCTGTGCTTTTGGCTGGTCAGTCCAAAAAAAGTTCTGGGAGATGGATTGAAGGAGAACAAACTTGCTTTTAAGCGTATGAGAAATTAAAGTTATTTGCCTTTTTTTTTTTGTCTTTATGAAGAAAATCTAATCAACATGGTTGTTGAATGTAAGTCATTCTAAATCCCTGAATGCTGTGCAAACCCTCCCCATGCAGAAGAGAGAGAGAAGTTTATTATTACGGTTCAGCAGAGAAGCTTACAGAAATCAGTTTATTTCTTCAGAGACATAACAGTATATTAAAACAAAAGCTGAGAAAGTGTGAGAGTCCACAGAATCATCCAAAGCAGATGGTAAAAAAGAAGAGCTGAGAAGCAGACATGCCCATCCGTGCATAAAATATGTTGCAGTGGTTTGAGGAAGAAAGGAGCATGAGTGTGCATTGAGAAGGGTTGAAACCCTGGTGAGGTTTTAGCACTACCACTCTTCCAATCACGGTTCTACCAAGCGAAAGAAAGTTTTCACTTAATCTGCCTGCTAGACCTCTCCCAAGAAACTTGAGGTGAATTATTTTTTTCAGCTACTGCTTAAAACTCCTTAATGAAGAAGAATTTTCTGTCAAAGGTTTCTTCTCATAACCTCTTAACGTAAAGCAAAGAACAGATAAAATATTTCATTTCTTTCGAAAATCATAAAAAGAGGGATTTGTTTTGCTGAAGACTACGTCCAGATCTGTCTCCCTCGCACCCAAAAAAACCTGAACAAACCCAAAACAATTTAAAAAAATTTTTAAAGTTAGAGATGAAGATTTATTTCAACACAGGAAATATGACTGGGCTGGATGGGGCTTAGGGCACCTGGTCTAGGGAGAGGTGTCCCTGCCTGTGGCAGGGGCTGCAGCTAGGAAATCCTCGAGGTCCCTTCCAGCCCAAGCCAGTCTATGTATGTTGCTCCACAAGTAATGCCTCCTATTTATTTCCATGGAAACTACAGCAGCTACAAAGAGCACAACACTATTTGATAGAGCAAATTCTCAGCTACAAAACGTTCTCTTTGAACACAGTCACTGCCATTTACTGTACATTTTCACCAGCAATGAACAAGAGCCTGCGTACCACGCTTGTAAAAATGTGCATGGCCATCTGGAACATGGCTTGTCCTTCACGTCACTGTCACCACTGCTGAAATGTGCTGCCACCCCTCACTGTGCTCACAGCCACTGTGTGGGCTCCGTCAGCGTTCAGGAAGCGCTGATGAACATCAGTGAGTACCATTTTTTCTGCAGGGAGGAATTCAGACCCACCCCTTTGCTCCATCCACAAGTCCATGTCACACCAACAGCATGGAACAGAATATTGGTGGGAAGGTTCAGCCTGTGCTGCCATCCCACCAACATCCACCTCTGACGTTGTGGGGTTGTGGGCCAACACAATAGAGCAGCAAGCATTACTTTTGAAGCAGTCCTATTGTGTGTTTATTATGTATGTGTATACATATATGTGCACACCAGTGCTGCAGGTACATCATTATGCCATATTACATAATGATGTGATATTACATATGGCATAATCATTATGTCATATTACATATCCATCACATTATAATGTAGATGATTATATAGAAATAGAGGAACTGGCAGATGGTGTCAATGATAGGAGGTATGCATTGCTTCTGCACACAGAGAGTTTTTGATTTCAGCTGACACTGCAGAGGAGAAATAAAAATAACCACATTCTTCTCTGTCTCGTGGTCTTGTTAGAATATTGAGCTAATAATTTAGTAGGCTTGAGTTTAGTGGTAGGAGCGTTACGTTTATTTGTGTTAACAAAATAATTTATTAGGGTTAAGTGCTTATGCTACAAAGTAATACATTGCAAATCTGAGGAGTTCCACTTCCATAATGGACTTGTAGTATTGTCCCAGTGAGGCAGTAAATGCAAGCATGTTGCCTCATTTTTTCAGTCGTGTTTAAAATAATAAATCATCTGTTCCAGAGCTGTGATCAGCTATGTGTACAGAATTTCTGCCTTCTTAAGAACTTAACTAAAATAACATCGGAGAAAAAAAATAGTTTTTAGCAATCCAGAAGTCTGTTGCCATTGAACAGTCAGTCTTCCAGAGAATGAACTGCATGACTTTCTTGGTGAGCCAGTAGAATTTCCTGGTTATTCTGACTGTGAAATCCTTCCTGAGTTTCGTGTGAAGCACCAAAACCTTGATTTTTCTAGGCTGTCCACAGAAATTACTTCTCCCTGTTGCAAACACAGAGTGAGCTTCTCTTACTGATACTGAAAACAGTGGTACCCCCTGGCTGCCATCTGTTTAAATATTCACTTTCCCAGTCCTTTTCAGAAGCCACCCAGGTGACATAATGCTTAAGTACCTCTAGCACAGTTTCCTCTGGGGCTGCTCATGTTGAAAATAGTAAACGAACCTGCTGTGAACTTGAGCAAGATTGTGTCAGTGTGCACACGCTGGAGAGCTCTATCCTATAGATATGCACAGATCTGCTCATCTCTTTAAAGCTTTGCTTTTTTTGTGCTCGGTTTAGAAAATATCTTTACCTATCCACGGGGGAAAGGTAGTATATCATTACAGTGAGGCAGTAAATAGAGTTCAGGCATGTGAGTGTCACAGGAAGTTCTTGGCATCTTCTTTAATTTTGGCATTTGCTGCCTTTAATTTGGCTGTACAGACTTCCAGGTTCTTGTGTTACAAACGTCTGTAATACGGTTCCTGTAAAATCAAGTTAGGTGTTGTCAGCATCCCACAAAGGCTGCTGAACTTGCTAACTGCAGAAAGGAGAGTGAGCACCGGGGAATCTGTGGAAACTGAGTCTGAGGAGATCTGAGGTTTGACACCGTACAGGTACAGGCAGCATTTCAAGAGCTTTGCAGAAAATAAAAGCTTTCAGCTGCTTTTGTAGCAGTCCGAAGAGTCTGGGCACTGAGCTCCTGCCAGAGTAGCAGTTTGTCTGTGCTCCATTCCCGCTGTAGTCAGACTGAGTTAAAAAATAATTGGTCATATCTGACTGTGTTAAATTCTGACCGTATTAATATCTTCTATGTGTGTGCTACGCTCAGCGGTTTAAGAAAATGTCTTTTCTTCACCCTGAGTGCAGACCCCGTGTCTAATTCGTGCATACTGATCCTTAGGTTGTGGTGGCTCAAGTGGGGCTGCCTTCCTTCTTCCAGAGTTTAGAAGCTTCTGGTCCACAGATATTTTTTCATTACCTTCCTAATGCATATTTTTGCTTTTCCTGAAGTGAATCCTGTACTTGCTATGGGGAATTATGCCTTAGCCCTTTGTAAATACTGAAATAATTCTCTAGTTCTGCCTAGGTTCCACTTTTTGGGGCAGGCTGTGCTGCTATTTCTGATTGCTTTATTCATAATACATTATAGGGGAAGTGAATAATGATACATTTCATTCCGTTGACACCGCAGAGAGAAACATAATTAGCTGAGGTAGAATTTGGATGGAATGTTAAATTTTATTCTCCTATTCTGAGCCTTGCTCAAATCCTTTTATAATTGTAAGCGATATGTATTTTTTCTCACCAGCAACATTGTACTGTCTGTTGAGTCATAGGGTTGCTTCCTAGAACACAATTCTCCCATTCCTCTGGCGAGCATGCCACCATCTTTCTGAGCAGAATGTGATATTCTGCAAATTTTCAAGCAAGAAGCTTTGTGTTTGGCATGCATTCATAATGGTGGGATTTGTGTTGATGACCTGATAGTCAAACCTCCCTGCAGTTGTGTAACTTAGGATGAGTTACGTGTGGAAATGAGATGTGCAAGCCGTAATGTTTCTGCTGTTATTGGTTGTCCAAGAAATGTCTGCAAAAACTCTTAAACTCTGGTTGGAATTTTGAAGCAAACAAAGAAGTGTTTGGACTCTGATTTGTGCTTGAAGACAGGCTTGCAAAAATGCCATCGGGTGTGCTTACTGGGGTGTGCTACTGCTATTTCAGAGAGAGCTGTCGGAGGGATCGGCTTCCAGGAGCTGTGGAAAGCACTGCAGCCTGCAGTGGCATTAGCTGAAGAGTCAATTTTGTAGATTTGAAAACCTCCATGGGCTGTGGCGAGTGGTATCTAAAGAGTAGGTTAAAAGATGTTCCCACTGTTCACCGTGTCCACTTGACAACCCTGTGGAAGGCTGGAAGGTCAGGTTTTCTTTCTAGCCCTGTGTTAGGTGTTTATTTGTGTGGTGTTTGTACACAGGGAGAGGAAAGCACAGAGCTGTGAAATAACAATTGAGCAAGAAGGTTCAAGTGTACACAACCATCAGGAAGTCTGTTCTTGAAGATGCAGCCTCATTTCCGAGTTGGTTGTGTGTATTTTCAGTTTTTCCTTTCAGTGGTCTGGGCAGCACTTACACTTTCTTCCTTCCTATATCTGTAGACTTACTATGATCGAAGTTCCCAATAGATCGCCGATGCTTGCCTGCGTTTGGCAGTGAGGTGGAAGCACTATGTTGCAGATCATGATAAATTTAAAAAAAAAAAACAAAAAACAAAAAACCAGCCCACTTTTTCTTGCCTAAACTCTCATACTTAAATTAGAGTTACCTCTCTGGAGTTGCCTAGAGTGGTTCCTTACCGCCCTGTTCCTCCCTCATTCCGGGGCTGCAGTGTGGGCACTTTCTGTAGCTTCTGTCCCATCTCCACCTTTCTTCCATCTCACACGTTGATCTTCCTCTTGGATCTACACACAACACTTTCTCAATAATCTTTTTTAAAATGGAAATGCTGGAAGGGAGCTTCCTGTTTGCTTGTGTTAGGATGAGTTTGCCCAGCTGTGTGGAGGCAGTTCTTTGGTGACATCCAGATATCCCCTATAATTTCCAAGCTGGAATGGAAAGGTGAGGCTGTGGAAATTCCTTCTGGGAAGCTGTGTACCCGCTCTGTCCATGGGCCCAGGAACAGCCGTTCCTACTAAGGCTCAGCTTTGACCATGCTGAATTAGTCTTATCCTCCCCACCTTTCCTGTGTTGAAATAAAGGGCTATTTGCTGGTTTTTTCAATTTCTGAAGTCTTTTGACTGAGCCGAAGTTGCAAATGCCTGTTATTAACCTGTTTTGTAATATTTTATTTTTTTTTGCCTTTAGTGAATAGTTCTTTATACTTGAAGTTGGTCAGAGCTGTCCCACTAACCTCAAAGTGAGAAGGCATAAAAACTTCTTAGTTTCCAAAAGCTGCAGTGAAAACCTGAAAAAATTCTTAGAGATCTGACAGTTGTTGCAGCCAGGCAAACGCATTTATGAGAAGTTTTAATTGCTTTGTTCCCATTTGAGTAATTTAGGGGATGGTGGTATTTTTGCTGGAAAACTGGAGTTAAGTGCTGAAAAACACGTTTTACATTCTGTTCCCTATAATTTCATGTTGATGTTAACTGTGACATTTTGAAAGAATTACTCCACTTTGGGAAGAAATAGTTGTTATACAGAAGTTACTGGCACTTCAGATGCACATACGTGAAATCCTGAAATACGGTGCATCCTGTAAACACTAAACAAACCACCCCATGTTTCTATGTTTGTAGAGAAATGCCCGTTTTGCTTTAGCTGCTGGTCAGTTTTCCAGCAGAGCATCATTGCTCATACATCGTGCAGTCAGCGGCACGGGGCTGTGCTTATAAAACAAGCTGGGATCAACAGCAAAGTCAAGTTCCACTTCCTGAGTGTTTAGATTGTTGCAGTGACGAGGGGAAGAGACAAGCAGCATTTATAGCTTATCACTCCCAGTGTGTTTCCATTTAGTTGTATGCATATCTGCTGGTTTTTTTTTTTTTTAAATTCTTATTTAAGATATAGGCATAGTCCTTATTTCCTTAAAAAAAAAATGCAGCTTTTCTCAGTGAAAGTATTTACTGTTTGGCCTATGTTAATAGTGATATAAACTTAGAAGATAACCCATTTGTTCAATTTTCTGTTGCACTCAGTGATTACTTGCAGCAAGCCCTTCCCCTTCTGATAGATGTGCTTTATTAGTTACTGTAGACATGCCTAGATCTCAAGGACCATTTTAAGGGAGCTGTTAGACTGATTTCAGGTGGAATTAATTCCTGTTGAAGAACAGAAGCCCGTTAGTGACACTGAATATTTTAAAGTCTCCCATCTTGCTAGGTTACTAAAGATGTCGTTTTTTCCCCCCAGAAATATAATACTTATCCTCTTCTGTACATCTTAACTCAGAAGGGAAGCTCTTATGTGCATGAAGTATTGTTAGCATTTGCTCTGTCTTGCTGCCAAACACATGCAGGCTCATGGTTTTGTGCTTGTTGTTTCCCAGATGTAGCACTGTCTAAAAGAGAAATATATTGATTTGAAATATATGAAATATATGAGTGAGTATAAAATTGGACTGCTCGGTGCAAATTGCACTTGCACTGTTCTGTACATTTCTCCTGCTCGTTCCAGGGTTGTGATGCAGCATAACGAATAAGGTCTGGGAATGAAGCTGTTGCCTGACTTTTAAGTAAGTGGATACCCTAAAAGCTTGTTACTCTGAAACTGTATCACATTCATTTTTTCAGTCCTGCATGTTGACTGAAGGGTCTGAAATCACAAGATCAAAGCAAAAAATGGGACAAAATGGACTGAACAGTTTTGTCACAGGTGCTGCTGCCAGATTTGTGAACTGGCTTGGGACTTGGTAACTCTGACTGTATCAACCAACGCAGTGCTGTGTGTGAGGCAGTGAGCCCTGCTGGGAAGCTGTCCTGGTGCCAGCTCTGCTTGTCTCTGCGTTTCACGGAGGCCAACGCCTGCAGGCAGCACAAACTCCAGTGGTCCCTGCAGCAGCTCGTGGGTGGGTGCCAGCGGCACGCCTGGGTTTGGTTAGAAACAGGTTTTGAAAAATACCATCATCATCCAGTTCTGATCTCTAGCAGTTGCAGTCATTGCTTTTTTTCCCTTGGGAGACTACTGTTAGTTGTATTCCCCTGTAGATTTGTCTGTAAAATTTCTTGTTACTCTATGAGAGGAGTGGGCTGCTCAGCAGTTCACATTTCTGTCAGAAAAGCTGCCCTGTTGTGTTATCCTCCTTTATCATTAGAGAATACTGCATGTGAGATCACTGTCACCCCCTGTGTAATTCCTTGCAGACATAAACCATCACAGTGCTGGCATTGACTTAGCAATTCTGCAACTTCCTATTTCTCCCGATCTAAGTCTTCTATTAGGTTGCCTTCTAAATAAATGCTATTTATATTTATTTTGAAAATCTGCCACGGGCTGGGTTGCTGACCGCTAGGTCAGACAGCAGCTGAGGCTGCCCAGGGCCCCATTCCCCCTGGCCTTGAGCAGCTCCAGGGATGGGGCAGCCCCAGCTTCACTGGGCAGCCTGTGCCAGTGCCTCACCTTTATTAGCCGTGCTAAAAAGTCAGGATCCTAGCCGTCTCTTCAGGCCAGATTCTCTGTAAGGGTAGATTGGAGGAATGTTCTTCTCTGTGTGATCCAGTGTCAGTCAGTATTGCATTCAGGATGTAGGTAAGAGAAATCATTTCCAGAAATTCCAGATGGCTTCCACTTGATTAGCATTTAAAAAAAATTGTGAAAATGCTTCCCTTGCCCTAGCATTGTGCGACCGTTCTGGCAATGCCCATCACTGCTACTCCGGCGTGTATTTGATCTCTTTCATGACTCATGATCCTTCTGGGAGTCACTAGAATCTTCCTAGTTTTTGAATCTCCCAATGACAGGTTCTCTACTTACAGGAGAAATTTTTATTTTGTAATTGTATAAGCTTGGATGTCTTACTAGTAAATGTCAAGCTATTGATCTTATTCCATCTCATCTGCGTGCTTTTCTCTCCGTATGACAGAGAAAAGACCGTCTGATAGAGGTGCCTCTGCACTTCATATCGTCATTGTTTTACCAGCTCATTAATTAAAATATTAAATTGTTGCTTTCAACTTAAAGAATAATTTCTGCAAAACTTAACTAGATACTAACTTGATTTTTTTCCTCCAAATGTTTCTTCTCCATATACCTTGTTCTACAGCATACAGCTTCTCAATGAACTTATACCACCTTGATGTTTAGAAGTAGTTTATTCACAGCATTTGTCTAATGAATCCTGTCTGCTTTCCAATATAAAAAATCCCTCTATGAGCAAACTTTTTAAAAAATGAAGCCTTAACACTGGTACTCCATTCACTTGTGAACAGTTATGTATGATTGTGTGCATTATTTCAAGTCTTTGTCCTCAGTTTTGCTATATGAAAAGAGAAAATGAATTCTCCTCAAGAAGTTAAGTGCACTTTCATCAAATGTAGCAAAATTAAATTTGCTTTGTGTGAATTTTTGTGCATATGGATTTAGAAAATGTAGATATACACTACAGTTCTTACAGCATTTTAAGGAAATTGCATGTCCATGTACTTGTTTAAAATGAAGATAAATATTAATCTGCAAAAAGTCTTTTTTGTACTACTCTTAAACTTTTAGGATTGGATCGGAGTATGGGTAAAATGGTGGAACTTTGGTGATTTTTGGCAATAAAATTTTTGCTATGTGCTTTGCCAAAGAATTAGTAGGATTTGCCCTACTGAGTAGTAGATTCGGTAGATACTATTGCCCACCTATTAACATTTCTTTTTTCATCTTTAGGACTAATGGCAAAAGAGTAAACCAACATGGCAGCTATGGTCCCACCTGTGAAGCTGAAGTGGCTCGAACATCTGAACAGCTCTTGGATCACCGAAGACAGTGAATCTATTGCAACAAGGGAGGGAGTTTCTATCTTGTACGCTAAGTTAGTTAGCAATAAAGAAGTAGTGCCATTGCCTCAGCAGGTTTTGTGCCTCAAAGGACCTCAGCTGCCAGATTTTGAGCGGGAATCTCTATCTAGTGATGAACAGGACCACTATTTGGATGCCCTTCTTAGCAGCCAGCTGGCACTGGCTAAGATGGTGTGCTCAGACTCTCCGTTTGCTGGAGCACTTCGAAAACGTCTCCTTGTATTGCAGCGAGTCTTCTATGCACTTTCTAATAAATACCACGATAAGGGTAAGGTGAAGCAGCAGCAGCACTCACCAGAAAGCAGTTCGGGATCCACAGATGTGCATTCTGTCAGTGAACGTCCTAGGTCGAGTACGGATGCACTGATAGAAATGGGGGTTCGGACTGGGTTGAGCTTGTTGTTTGCACTGCTGAGACAAAGTTGGATGATGCCAGCGTCGGGACCTGGCCTCAGTCTGTGCAATGATGTTATCCATACCGCAATAGAGGTTGTGAGCTCTTTACCGCCGTTGTCGTTAGCGAACGAAAGCAAGATTCCACCAATGGGGTTGGACTGTTTATCACAAGTAACGACGTTTCTTAAGGGAGTAACAATCCCAAACTCTGGGGCAGACACTTTAGGTCGTAGATTAGCTTCTGAATTGCTTCTTGGCTTGGCTGCCCAACGAGGCTCCCTGCGGTATCTTCTGGAATGGATAGAAATGGCGTTAAATGCTTCAGCTGTAGTGAACACCATGGAGAAAACCAAGATGCTGCAGAGCCCAGAAGGGATGATCAGCTTTGATTGCTTTATGAGTATATTGATGCAGATGCGACGGTCTTTGGTAGGTGTACCAGCTTTGATTTTTCTACTTAGCAAATGTAGATGCATTCTTAACTTTAAGTACAATTTCTTAACACCAAATGCCCTATGTGGCAGTTCTTAGTTTTAAAATTGGCTTTAATACATGTTTTTTTTTTTAAAAAAGTTTCCTTTAGTTGAAATATTTTTTGCAGTATTTCTTTTGTTACCCACCATGGGTTTTTATTCCTCTCCTCCTGTCCATTTCTTCATAGGTGAAAAAGATGAAATAAAAAACCCTCTGCATTGTGACTTTAATTGTTATGCTGTAACTTCAGGGACAGATCAAGGACGTACCCTATCCACTTGCATTTTACATTTAAGATATCAAAAGAGTTATTAAGTATGAAATTGTTTTAAAGGCTCACTTTGTTGATTTGTTTACAATGCAAAGTTTTGCGATATGCTTTGTTTCCTTTTCAAAGTTATTTTTATTTGACATTCCTGGTCTGCAATTGATGTGGACCTCTGCTTATACATTTTTGGAGAATCAGTAAGATTTGAGATGTTTAGCATTTCCCTACTGCTTGGAAATTAATGCCCTGAGAAAACGGCCTACATTGTAAACAAGGCATACTGCTAGCTTTGGCTGTTGAGTGATTACTCCTGATACTACGTGAATGTTCTTCTTAAAGCTATGAAATCATTGCCTAATAGGCAATCAAAAGCTGTAGTAAGCTTCTGCCTCTTATGCTCAGACTGTGACAGGGAAGGACTTCTTCCCTGTAATGGTCATTTCTTTTCTTCCCTCAGGTTTGTAATGCTAATAAACGTAAATCTAAAGAACTTAAAAATTTAAAGAAATAGAAAATTCTACTGTTAGAGTGCTGACGATGGAGAATGCACAAGTTGTTCTAAAAGCAATTCCTTTGCACAGTCTGTTTAATTTGAAAGCAATAGAAAAAAAAAATCTCAAGTTGTAGGCACACAGTAACACAAGTTAGAAATCATACCATTTACGTTTCAGTTTATGTTCAGGTTTCTAGCAAGGAGTAGAGCTATTTGTAGTTTTTTTCTACTGCTGAATATTTTAATGGAAGTCTTCTGTCAAATTCTAGATTGGACCAACTCCTTAAAGTACTTACTTGATTTTATTAGGGCTTTGTAAGTTCTGAGCATAATTTTCTTCTCACATGAGCCAGCAGCAGATTATTCTTTCTTCACACAGGTTCTGTTGTTAAAATCTGATTTCTTTAGAATGTTAGGCTGCTGTATTAGATAAGTTTCGTTCTTTTGTCTGAGGAAAGACATATAGCATCTGGATGGCAACAGTGAAGGGGTCTTGTGTACAGATCACAAACTCATTGCATGCTAGGCCGTGTGTCTTTTGTGCGACGCAGGGGTGAGAGTGGACTGCCAGATCAAATTATTTGTTCAGTTGAGTATTTTCCCAGAGAAGTATTTCAGTAGCAGGATCTAAATTGGATTGAATGTCCTGGTGGACAACTTTAGCTGTTTTTTTTTTTTTTTGACTAGATATGAAATTACAGACCAAAATGCAAGGTGATTTAACTAGTAATCACAAACACAAATGAAATGCATTTTTGAACAAATTGATATCAGGAGAAATTAATTGTAAACCCAGATATTTTCACGAAAATGAATACAAAATGTTTAACTAGCGTTTGACACATTTCAGTTACTCAGAAATGTATGCAGATCCCATACATACTCTAAGAACAATTCCCTGCTGTGTTTTGAACAGTTGCAGTGTTGGTGTATGAAAACAGTTTTCTCACCATAACATTTAAAAATTGTAGGGATCGTCTGCTGATCGAAGTCAATGGAGAGAGCCAACTAGAACATCGGATGGCTTGTGTTCTCTTTACGAGGCGGCTCTGTGTTTATTTGAAGAGGTATGTCTTGAAACAAATCTTGAATTTAAGGTAATTGTACGTTACAAATGCTTTTTATAGGGAACTCAATGAAAATACTACTGTGTAATAAATCTCTTTTTGATAGGTTTGTCGCATGGCATCAGACTATTCAAGAACATGTGCCAGCCCTGACAGCATTCAGACAGGTGACACTCCCATTGTTTCTGAGACCTGTGAGGTTTATGTGTGGGGTAGCAACAGCAGTCATCAACTGGTAGAAGGAACTCAAGAGAAAATACTTCAACCCAAGCTGGCTCCAAGTTTTTCTGATGCACAGACGGTGGGTGTCTTTTACTTTACTGGAAGTATTTCACTCCTTTTATTGATGCCTGCAAAATGGATTGTTTCTTTTTTAATAATACGCACAGATCAATATCCATGTAACAAGAACGACTGGATTAGCTAACTTGTAATGAAATGCATTTGTAGAGAGGAATTTGCTTGCCTGTAGGTTTTTCATTTTTCATTGTTGTTTGAAAGGTACCTTAAATACTCAATTGTCTTTTCCATTGGTGTTTTTCACATCAAGTATGACTAATTTAAAAGTTCAAACAGGGCTAGCTGCTGGCACAGAAGCCTTAATTAGCTTTCTGAAAATCAATATACAGTGTGTCCTTTCTGCAGTTGCAGCTTAGCACTTCTGTTGATGCGTGACACAGAATAGTTTGCTTTTCTGTTGCTGTGTTGACTTTGCAATGTTGACTTAAGTAAAAGCATTTTGGGGAGTCACTAGACAAATTAGGTACATTTTCTGAAATGGTTTTCATGGACTTCACTTGCACATTTTATATGCCAGTTAGCTGCAGGACCAGGCATCACAAAGCAAGCTTATACATTTAAAGAAACTGTGCATGAAAAGAACAGTAATACGCAGGAGCAGAATGAGTGACATCAAACTGTTGCTTTGTCTTTTTGATCTTAAGAAAATATTTCTTCAAAACTGTCCATTTCCGTTCATGAATCTTGGAGATCTGAAAGCAGCCTGAGTTCTGTAGTCTGTAGAGGAGATGCAATTAAAAAAAGTTAAATTGCTATTTACATCAAGAAAAGAATTTCCTCATAAAATATTTTTCAAGAATTTGAATTTTATTACTTGCTGAACTCCACAGATTTTTACATTATACTATAGGAAAGGGATGTAGAAAGAAACATGACATTCTGTTTAAAAATACATACTTTTGGACCAATGGGTGAATGATTTATCTAATTTTTTTTACTACTGTTTTACCCTTTTTGTTTATAGATTGAAGCTGGACAGTATTGTACTTTTGTAATTTCTACGGATGGCTCTGTCAGAGCCTGTGGTAAAGGCAGCTATGGGAGACTAGGACTGGGTGATTCCAATAACCAGTCCACTTTGAAAAAATTGACTTTTGAGCCTCATAGATCCATTAAAAAAGTGTCATCTTCAAAAGGATCTGATGGTCACACTCTGGCATTTACAACAGAAGGGGAAGTCTTCAGCTGGGGTGACGGTGACTATGGAAAACTAGGACATGGAAATAGTTCAACTCAGAAATATCCCAAACTTATTCAGGGTCCTCTGCAAGGAAAGGTATGTTTGTTATAGAAGCACACCTATTTTTGGTCTGCTCAGTATTGATATCGTGTAAAATCTGAAATGTGTAAAATCTTAAGATTCTTTCTCTTATCTAAACTTTCTTTGAAGCTGGATCTGTTTCAGCAGAGCACTTACATTTGCTGGTTGCCTTTAGGCATGTCGTTTGGGCAGTGGCGTTGTCGGTAACTTTCTCACGCTCTTAAAACTTCCATACTTGTTTTTACTGAACTGTAGTGACATTCCAGAAGGACATTGCTTTTGTTAGCTGTAACATCATGACTTCTCATGTGCAGCTTTTTAGTGGTTTCATTTGTTTTGTCCTAAAAGGCCTTCTTTTCCCTCTCTGTCTATATTTTGGCCACTGTTTTAAACACCTACTTTTGCTTTTTCTGCTGTAAGGCTAGGATATTGTTATTTGCTTGATAAATAAATCATGACCAGTTTAGAGATAAACTTGTTTATGTGTATTGATTTCTGCTTACAAAATGCTAAAAGGTAAACTTTGCAATGATAGATTTAAATGTGTTACGTGGTCTATGTAGGTGAAGAGGTAGATGTACACAAACTCTTTCTTAGAGTTGACTTTAATAAGCTTTCAAAATTCTTATACAATGTGTATAAAAATGTAATTTTTATTTTTGCATATAACGTAGGTTGTTGTATGTGTATCAGCTGGATACAGGCACAGTGCTGCTGTTACAGAAGATGGAGAGCTATATACATGGGGAGAAGGAGACTTTGGAAGATTAGGTAATTCTAAAACACCATTAAATGCTTTTGGGAGAATTTCTGTCTCTAGTAATGATGCCGTACACACATTTCCCTTTTTCTCTTACTGTCCCCTCTAAATACACATATGTACACATGTGTATGTAGGGGCGTGTGTGTGTATATAGGCAACTATATTAAAACTAGTGGAAAGACAAAAAAATGTCAATGCAGTTAATCTTATAAATCTGTTACTTTTTTCCAGAAAAAGTTGCTTTCATTTCTAGGACTGTATATGATAGCCATTGCCACTTAAATGTACACAACAGACGAGTAAAATAAATTGGAATTCTAGATGGACGTAATCTAGTGATGGTAGGATGGTTCTTTGAACAGTCATGAGTAACTGGCAAAAGATGTCAAGTGTCCAATTATAATGCAATATTAATAAGAAAACATGCAGTTTGCCAAAATAGCTTTATGTCATTTTACCTTAATACATCTAAGAAGTTAAATTTAACTGAAATGATAAACAGTATTTATAATTTTTTGAAGTTGGCTTTTGTCTGTTTCATCATCTTTGCTGTACAGCTTGCATACGCAGAATAAAAGCAGCCCTCTCAAGCTGGATCTGTTGAACCAGCAGATTTTGTGCAGAAAATTGCTTTTATGTTGAGCTTTAGTTCCCTTCCGTTGTCTTTGATTTGCATGTCATGATCTCCCAGTAGAGGGGTAAAAGCAAGCAACTGTGGCAGGGACAAAAGATGAGGGGGATGTTGTTTTCCAGCTTAGACCATTGCAGATTTCTGCTGGAAACAGTAGAAGTGCTGAGCCTCTCCCTGCTGTTAGGAAAAAGACGGGGGAAAAGTTCTCCTTAAGTTTTAGGTTAATGTGTTTTTTGCATGCTTAGGGTAGTTTTGAACAATGCAGTGGTGTGATCCAGTGCACAACAGAACGGTAGCGTTCAGTTAAGTCATTGGAACTTGTTCACGTTCCAACAGTTATGGGTGCTATACAGTATTATTTTCTCTCAGAGTAGGTGGTACTGTAACGTGTTAGGCTTCTGCTGAAAGGACTGCCTGGAACTATCTAGCTCACTGATTTTGTTTGTCTGTGCAACGTGTATGCTTGTATTGACAGAAAAAAGAATCGGCCATTGTGTTAATTTCCTTATGCTGTTCAGGCTACCTGTTGCTGAGCGTTAGCAAGTATAACTACCTAATCAACTAATATTAAAGGCATTTATATTTCTTTTTATTTCTTTCTAACTAGGTAGAAGATAGTCCTGTGGTTTAGTGGTAGTAAGATATGAACAAGTGTTCTGCAGTTTGTCTTATACAAGTGAGATGTTTATTAACCTTAATGCAGATCTCTTCCAGATCTTACTAGAAGTCTTTCAAAAAAGCAGGCAGAAATTGTCATTTGTGGTGGCTACAGTTTATATGGGTTTTGCAAAACTTTACTGAAATTACAAATGGTCGTAGGCACTTTACACTTCACAAAAAGAAAATAATTTTCTCTGCTTTCCTTAGGTCATGGTGACAGCAACAGCCGCAACATTCCAACTTTAGTAAAAGATATTAGCAATGTAGGAGAGGTTTCCTGTGGCAGCTCACACACAATAGCTCTGTCCAAAGATGGCAGAACAGTATGGTCATTTGGAGGAGGAGATAATGGTAGGTATAAGTACACAATAATAAATATGTATTTCCTGAAGTCTGTAATTATTGTAGTTGAAAGAGAATGCATTTTATAAAGACAGTTATATATGTGAACTTTAAAAATATACCCTGACATTTTTTGGAAATCTGAAAATAATTCTTTTTTGGTAATTCCGATTGTCACCGTTTATATACTGACAATACTTTCCCCTTGTATTTTTTCCTTTTTTTTTTTCTTAGGCAAACTTGGTCATGGTGATACAAATAGAGTATATAAACCTAAAGTTATAGAAGCCTTGCAAGGAATGTTTATTCGAAAAGTTTGTGCTGGGAGCCAGTCTTCACTTGCCTTAACATCAACAGGACAGGTAGGCAAAAATGAGAGTTCTCTCAGATGAGATGTGGTATTTAAGAAGAAGACAGAAAGACAGATGGGGTTTATTTCAGCGTTTATTGTTTTGGCTGTTGAGAAAATACATAGCTAGTTCATGAAAACCAGTGAAGTTCCTGACGAGTGACTAAAAGTACTGAGATCTAAGAGGCTGGAGTGATTGGCAATGTGCTGAAGAGTCAAGTGAAAGTACATATTCCAAGAGGGTTGGTTAGCCACAGAAAATTAATTAGTTTCCAGTTAATAAATGTAACCAGTGCAAAACCAAATCAGATTCAGGAAGCAAAGTGGTTTAAGGAAGCAAAAATCAGTGAAATGCTTTTAATTTTTAATGCATTAACCAGCTAAGGTGGTTAAAAAATTTAAAATGTGTGTTTTAGAATATGTGTGTTAACTGTTTTATTTCTAATTCAGAAAATTGCAGGAGAGCCTG
Source organism: Penelope pileata (assembly GCA_013396635.1). Lineage (NCBI taxonomy): Eukaryota > Metazoa > Chordata > Aves > Galliformes > Cracidae > Penelope > Penelope pileata. The sequence continues at coordinate 237,607 of WBMW01001092.1, forward strand.
GAGATAAAAGTTAGGTGATAAATGGAGCCCTTACTAGTATGATGTATATGCATGTAATACAGAAGATATTTCTGCACATGTAGCCTAGCTGAACCCCCACCTCACCGTGATTCAAAGAGAATGTATTTTCAAAGTATGGATCCAGAATGCTGAAGTTTATTGTAGTGGTTTCTTTCCTGCAACAGCCTCCCAACTGATCTACTCTGTAGTCAGTGATTGGCTGGGGGCAATAAATGTAAACTACGTGAAATGTATGCGAGCAATGAAACTGCTCTGCATGTTTTGTTGAAAACATAATTGCAATTATTATGAAAGTGGTTATCCAGTACTTCATTGATGGTCACCAATAATACAAATTTGACATTGATATTTTGTGGTTTGTTTGCTCTAGGTTTATGCATGGGGCTGTGGTGCATGCCTTGGCTGTGGCTCTTCAGAGGCAACTGCTCTCAGACCCAAGCTGATTGAGGAACTGGCTGCTACGAGAATAGTTGATATTTCAATTGGTGACAGTCACTGTTTGGCACTTTCTCATGGTAAAATAAGTAAAGTGTGAAAATATGTAATCTTCCTTTTTGGTCAGAAACGGTTGTATCTCAGATTCTGTTTTCTACTCTCTTTACATTTATAGATAATGAAGTTTATGCTTGGGGTAACAATTCAATGGGACAGTGTGGTCAGGGAAACTCTACTGGTCCCATTACCAAACCGAAGAAAGTCAGTGGTTTAGATGGAGTTGCAATTCAACAAATTTCAGCTGGAACCTCTCACAGTCTTGCCTGGACAGCTCTTCCAAGGGACAGGTAACAATGACGCTTGGGTACGGGTGTAATTTTTTTTTTAATATAAATACCCTTTGGGATACATATAATACTTTCCATTATGCATTTAGAGTATTTTTCTTGTAGTGTTTTGGACTTTAATTTCTTTCTTCCTCTTTTTCCTTTTCTCTTTATAAGCTGTTACACATTAGAAGAAGTGATACCATAGCAGCATCAACAATTTGGATATTAGTACCTTTAGCCCAATATTTATTATCTGCTATTAGACAAAAATAAGCCCTGTTTGCTAAAAATCAATAAGTTAGGGAATGGGAGGACAAAGAACTCAGTATTTCTTTATTTTGTGCTTCTGACAGTATGTCCTGTGGTTTATGTAGTTTCCTTCAGCATAGCAAGAAAACTAAGCATAAGACTTTGGAGAATAGGGAAATTCAGATAAATCATTAAATGTGGATTTGAACATCTTAATAACTTTCTGAAGTAGTTACATATTAAGATGGATTGTAAACAATTACCTAAATCAATGGTTTAGTAATTAATATGCAGTACCTGAAATAATAATACTTTACACCAAAGACCTGATCAGGTGATGAAAGTGAACTGATAAACCTCAGACTTATGTATGGACTAACAGGAAAAATAGAAAAACTCTTTTAATGTTGAGAAGATAAGTCAGGCAGAATTTCAAGATGCGCTGTTTTAATGAGAGCTGGCTTAGGAAAGTCAAGTGAGGAAAATAGTGAAACTCAAATAGTACTAAGTGGGACTACCCCTTTTGAATTCTCCCTGTATTTCTTTAAAATTTCTTTATAATCTGGAGTTTGTACTAAAGCAGTTTTGTGAGTATGTGTCAGCTTATCACAAATTTGATGGTTTTATATTTGTGGCATTGTAGGTGTTTTTGTTTATCATTGAAAAGTGTTTGATTTGTGAAGGCCTATACAGAAAAAATAGCAGAAAATACCTGCAAGGATCAGGAAGTTGGTTGAAGTCATCTCAAGCTAACCAAGCTAAATTCAGCCTGCTTAAAATGGAATATTGGAATGTTTTTACTAGTTAACTTATTTTGGTGTTTGATTCCAGGCAAGTTGTGGCATGGCACAGACCCTACTGTGTGGACCTTGAAGAAAGTACCTTTTCGCATCTTCGTTCTTTTCTTGAACACTATTGTGACAAAATTAACAGTGAAATTCCCCCTCTTCCTTTTCCTTCATCAAGGTATATATAACATATGCATGTTATAGATTTTTGTAATTTTTTTAGTCTAAAGAATTAGAGTATTTTTCTACAAGCATTTTTAGCATGTGAGGTTGGACTGTTCCTTCCTTCCTGCAGCTCGAGGCTTCTCATCACCTCTAGAGAAGTTGGAGCTGTTCAGAATGTTTGGAAGACCTTGTTAAAGGTCATATGCGACTTCTTTGTTCAGGTTCTTTGGAGTAACATAACTGTTTTCCATCTGAACAAACAAAATTCTGGGAACTATTTTTCTAAATGGAATGCCCCTTGGAACCGTTGTCCATAGACGCTTTTGTGTTCTGTTTTTTTTTTTTTTTTTTTGTTTTGATTGGTTTAAGCAGAGAAGCAGTAGGTTTTCAAATGAATTTATGTTAAATCCTAGTTATAATTTACTTATCTTTCTGGTCTTCAAAATAAAATTTGAGTGAAAATCTCACTGCACAAGTAAGTGAGGAGGAGTAAGGCTAAAAATAGGAAATATGAACACTGATGTGTTTCTTTTTACAGGGAACATCACAATTTTCTTAAGTTGTGCCTGAAGCTTCTTTCTAATCACCTTGCACTTGCACTGGCTGGGGGTGTAGCTACCAGCATTCTTGGCCGGCAGGCGGGTCCACTTCGAAATTTGTTGTTTAGACTGATGGACTCTTCTGTCCCTGATGAAATTCAAGAAGTAAGTAATACTTCATTTACATGTAAAAAATCTGCTTTTTGCTTTTTTCAAGTGTGCAGAAAATTAGAAATTTTTTACTCTAACTTTCTAAACGTGACACTCTGAACACAATTCTGTCTTACCAATTCTACTCGTTACAGTTAAAAATATAAAACTAATCACTGTCACTGTTTTATAATCTGAGAGCAGTGGAGAGTGTTTACTTAAGAATTTCAGTGAGCTGCTTTTTTTCCTTCTAACATTTTGATTATTATTGCATGTAATAATGAACCTAAAACTTTGGGGTTGTGGGATTATTAACATGAGGAAGAATAAATGTGAAATAGATCATGGAAACCTGTAACGATCAAGTACCAGTAGTAATTACAGTTACTTGAGCTTTACAGTATCAGGCTTCAGTTTCTTTTTGGTGGCTTTGAAGAAATGGTGCTGTGTAGTTTACTTGTGAACAAAATTAAATAATTGTCAAATAGCTTTTGCAGTGTGTTTCAATGAAATAGAATCTCACGCTGTAGTACATGGAGTATATACCCAAAACAGCAAGAGTATAAATTTAATATTTTGGTGGCCCCAATAAAGGAATAACTTATACTCTCAGCATGAGTTTGCAGCTAAAAAGTAATACATGGGACTGAAGATTTAGAACAGAGCATTTAAGGTCACAAGTCTGTAGCAATGTGAAAAATTGCTGAATAGAGCTGTGAAGATTGTTCTACATATATGAAAACTGAATCTCAGATGTAAAGACAATTGTTCAGCTATCATTCAGAAAGATTTACTGATGGGATGACTTTGTGTAATTCTGAAGTTTAATTTTATGTTCAGAGAATGTTTACTACAGATGTGATTTCACCTAAAGGTGATCAGTGTACACTCATTTGGTAGAGATACATGGTGTATTGGTCAACCCTGAATTGCTAATGAGACACAGCTTGTCTTGAAATTTAACTCAAAAATATTAATCTTGTAGATTGATTAAACTACTAAACCACCTTCTCTCATGATGGCACTCTGAGGAAATGGCAACTTGCAAAGAACTTTTAAGTTTGACAGTTTGTTGGTCAAATATCATTCCTTCTGTGTATTTTTACATCCTGAAATAAAATAGGAATTTTCTATTTTGTATTAGAAATCTGGTGTTAAATGAAATTAAGTATGTGTTCTGGTTATATTGTGTGTGTGATGTACTGTTTGAAGTTTCTAAAGATGCAGTTGAGTTAATATCTTTTTTCCCCCACCAAAGAAGTATTTTCTGCTGCTCTAATTTTAGGTCGTAATTGAGACTCTCTCAGTAGGAGCAACTATGCTACTTCCTCCATTGCGGGAGAGAATGGAATTGCTACACTCTCTTCTACCCCAGGGTCCTGACAGATGGGAAAGCTTATCGAAAGGACAGGTAGGGTCAAGGAAAAAATAGGCTGTGTTTTGAAAACAATGCTGTGTATTGTTTTGCTAGAACAGCAGGGGGTTATGAGGTGAGCCTCATTTGTAATGTGCAAGCACATTATTGATGGAATGCAGTGCCAAGTTCCATCTTAAACTCTGCAGTGTGACTAAATCAGAGTCCAGTGAGGTAAGGAGCACTACATGTTTTCTCAAGCAAAGATTTCCTACAGAAAATGTAGAAATTGCTGTGTTTAGAGTATCTGGACAAGTTTGAAGGTTAGATACTGTTGAATTAGAGCCTGATTTGACAAGTTGTGGAAACAGAAAATTAACTACTTCCTGGAAAGTGTACCTGTATAATGTTTTTCTTACGTGGATTTCATCCTACTTTGCAAAAATGACTGAGATGTAACTTTTTTCCTTTTTCTCTCTTGATAAATGTAAAGACCAGTAATTTACAAACCTTAGGGGACTTGCCCAGTACTTTCCAAGTGGAAAGGAAGAAGGAACATCTATTCCTGTCCTCAATGGCAGCAGGAGCTGCAGCTTCAGCAGTAGTCTCAGATCAAAAAAAAAAAAAAAAAAACCACATTAAAATTCAGGGTTCTTTTTATCTTCTCTCTAATATTTACAACCTGCAGAAAATAAATGTTTTGATTTTGTTGGTAAAATCTTCCAGCTGATTTTCATTTCTCATAATAAAATTCTTTGTGGTATAACTATGCTACATTTATTATTGCATTATTTTGGCTTCATTAATGAGAACTTTCTTGTGAATAAACTCCTTTTTCTTTTTTTTCCAGAGAATGCAATTGGATATTATTTTAACAAGCTTGCAGGATCACACCCATGTAGCTTCCTTACTCGGCTATAGCTCACCATCTGATGCCACAGAAACTTCCTCATTGTGCATCAACTATGGGAATCTCTCTGATCAAACATACGCTGTCCAGAGCAGTCATCCAGATACTCATCTAGCTGAAATCTTAATGAAGACTCTTCTAAGAAATTTGGGATTTTATACAGTATGTATAGGACTTGTATTTAGTTTTTTTTTCTAGTGGTAATGGATATTGAATATTTGGAAGGGTTAAAAGTTCTTTCCCACTTCCTGAAAGCGGTGTTCTTTTTGATTATCTAAAGCAGCAGTGCCATATATATCTCTCTCTGAAAGTGGGCTAAAATTAGTTCACTACTTTGAACATTACGGATTTAATGTTTTTGTAGCAGTATTTTTTGTTTAACTTGGCTTACATAAACGTGATTGATTTCATATCAGAGTGAAGTATCTACTGCTGTTACTTTGGCTGCAAAACTTTCTGGAAGTTAGAATGTAGCTGCAAAACTTTGTGGAAGATAGAATGTAGCATGTCAAGTACAGGTAGATTGATGTATGGAACTGTTTGTCAGTAATGTGTCAGCAACCAACCACAGAAAGACACCAGCAATGTGAGTCTGTTTAATTAACTTGCTTTACAGTAGTTCATCAAATACAGACAGCCATCTTATTATAGCATGTCAAACACATTATTGTTCTTAGCTGTAGAATATTGTAGGCTGATGAAAAGTTAAGGGAGGCATAAGTGCAGGTGATTGACTCTTGCACCTTTTTGTTCAGCTAGCCAATTAAATATAATGGAGAAAAGAAATCGTCGATCTTTAATTCTTTAGCATACTATCCCTGTCTGCCGAGGGTGAGGGTTGGTAGTTTTCAGTTCTTTTCTGTAGACCTTCACCAGTCTTTCAGATGCAGTTACTTTCAATTTTCTTCTTGAAACTAACTCCATTTTTGCGATAGAATTCACAAGGAAGTCAAGCAGCCATCTACCTTTTTCTTCTTTTACTGCCATCCTAGGTTATTCGAAGGTTTCTGATCTGAAACATTTTTTGTATCAGATAAAATAATACATAATCATTACTTACATTGTTACTTATTTCAACACTGTGTGATTTGAGGGTCAAGGTGAGAAATGAGTTATTTAATCCAATTTTACTTAGAGTTAAACTAAAAATAATCCTCAGCAATCAAAGATGCACATGCTAAAGGTAAATAAGCTTCTTTTTCACGATGGTGAGGTATTACAGTGTTTGAACACAGTTGTGGGTTTTTTTCTCCCCTTTTATCTAAATAGGATCAAGCCTTTGGAGAACTGGAAAAAAACAGCGACAAATTTTTACTGGGTGCATCATCATCAGAAAACAGCCAACCTGCCCATCTTCATGAGCTTTTGTGTTCTCTGCAGAAACAGTTGCTGGCTTTTTGTCACATCAACAGCGTTAGTGAAGTATGTGCCCTTAGTTTTATTTTAAAGGGGGAAAAATTGCTTCAATATGCATGAGCACCAGAATGTTAATGATTACTGTGCAAAATTTTCTGAGTATTTGAAAATGAAAGTGATATAAATAATGAACCCCTTAAATACATGTATATTATTATGATAAATATTTGATGGTTATTTCCTTCTAGAATTCCAGCAGTGTGGCATTGCTTCATAAACACCTTCAGCTTTTACTGCCTCATGCTACAGATATCTATTCTCGTTCTGCAACGCTGCTTAAGGAAAGCTCCTGGAATGGTAGCGTTGGGGAAAAATTGAGAGGTAAATGTTTGTGGAAAGATCAGTAATGGCATTGACAACTTAGGGCAGTTCTTGTTTGTTTAGATTAGAATAATACACCTGCCCAATGTAAACATTCCAAGTTTCCTCAAAGGAAGAGATTAGTTGTCCTACCCAAGCATAGTATCTACTTCATGATTTTGATAGGATATTTTCCATATAGGAAAACTACAAAATAGAGAGAATATTGTCTCTGTGTATTATTGTTTCAGTAATATTAGTTCTAGATTACTGTTATTAAACTTAGATTTTTTTTTTTTAAATTGCTGAAAAGCGTGGAAGGAAAATATGAGATGCATTTATGGTTATTGAATAAATCCTCCAATTTAAAATGTACTTCTGAGACATGTTGAGACAGCTGAGGTATTTTTATGCAATTCTTTGTGACTTGTTTTATTGTGCTTGGAATATAATTCTATTCCAGATTTTAATTACAGTTTTTTTTCTCTGTAGATGTTATTTATGTATCTGCAGCTGGTAGTATGCTGTCTCAGATTGTCAATTCATTACTGTTACTGCCTGTGTCGGTAGCTCGCCCTTTGCTGAGTTACCTGCTCGATCTGTTGCCACCTCTGGATCGACTTAATAGACTCTTACCTGCTGCAGCACTTTTAGAAGACCAAGAACTACAGTGGCCACTTCATGGTAGGTGTAATAAATAACACACTTTTCAATCTGAAAAATAAGGATTGGTGTATCATTTTCTATTATGGAATTTTTACTTTTCTGTAAAGCAAGCTTTTTTTAAGCAAAGTGGCTTGGTATATCTCATTTTTAAATTCTTAAATGTATTAACATCCCTTGCTGTGAAACATTTTAAGCTGTGGACAAACTTCTTTACCGTGTCAGCCCAAAATGTGTATTGATTTGGTTGGGAACACAAGAGCAATGTGGGAAATATATGTATTGAACTGAAAATACAGTTCTTTATTTGTAAATGGAAAATAAATTTTGTCATGATCTTTTCCCATGCATGTCCAAATTTTACTTTTGCTTTCCATAATGCAGTGTAGTAAACTTAAAATTACGAATTTTTACTGAATTTTTACGCAGACAGATAGTGATAGGACAAGGAAGAAAGGTTTTAAATAAAAGAGGGGAGATTTAGAGTAGATATTAGGAGGAAATTCTTTGCTCAGAGGGTTGGTGAGGTGCTGGCACAGGCTGCCCAGGGAAGCTGTGGGTGCCCTGTCCGTGGAGGTGTTCAAGGCCTGGCTGGATGGGGCCCAGTGTGATCAGTTTGTCGCAGCTGCTGTTTCTTCAGTTTACTGGTTGTTGAATTATTTGGTGATTCGTTGCTAATACTTTTAGGTGGACCTGAATTAATTGATCCTGCTGGAGTGTCTCTACCACAGCCTGCCCAGTCTTGGGTATGGCTTGTTGATCTAGAGAGAACTGTAGCTTTGCTTATTGGGCGGTGTCTTGGTGGCATGCTTCAAGGACCTCCAGTGTCCCCGGAGGAGCAAGATACAGCCTATTGGTTGAAAACTCCACTTTTCAGTGATGGAGTTGAAATGGATATTCCTCATTTAGGTAAGCTGTTAAATACAGGAGTCTAACTGTCACTGTAAATATTTGTGTTCCATTTTGAAATTTCTTGGTCGCATTTGAGAAAGTCTCTGTACGTAGAGTTTGTCTTTCAGCTCTCGTCTGTTTACATAGTGATACCAGAAGTTAGAAAATGACCATTTAGGTATATGCTGTAGTTTACAAAGAGTATTGGAAATGCATAGAGAAATAATCAAAAAAACTCCCAACAAACAAAACAAAAACCCCCATAATCTCTCAGTGAAAGAAGCAATATGCACTTCACTGAGTTAATTTTAAACTAAACACCCGAAGGACAATGCAGTCATTGGTCACAGCCAGCATGAGTTCATGACAGGAAGGCCCTGATTAACTTGTAATCTGCTTAGAAAGTGGATTTTTTATTAATTAAAAGCACTATTGAAAACAGATTTCAGTCCTTCTGATTTACCAGAAGCGTTGAGAGCACTCAGCACTACTGTTTCTAGTCATCCCTTCCTACCTGTATAACATGCTTGCTTCTGATTCTCTGTGGCCTCTTGGCCTCTCCCTCTTAATTCATATCTCCTTCTTCCTCTGATTCTCAGTAGATTACTTCAAGACTTACTTCCAAGACATGGTAGTTTGAAAGGGGTCTGTGCTTGAAGATGCAATAATTGCAAGCATGTGTTTACAGGTCAGACAGAATTAATGATATTATATAGAAGCAGAGAAGAATGCTTCTAAATCTTCATAAATGTTATATAAATTTTAACTCTGAGACATTTTATTCCTTATCTAATGAGTTTGTAGTCAGATTATGAGGTGTATTTATTTATTTGTTTGTTTTGGAATAGAGTGGAGAGTGAAATATGTTTATACACTTCTAAAGATAGATGCATGTAATCCTCAAAATTTGCAGAGTTTAATTCTTTAAGTATTTCCCTTCCGTTAGACAAATGCATGAGCTCCTTATTAGAAGTGGCCCTGTCTGGAAATGAGGAACAGAAACCGTTTGATTATAAGCTGAGACCTGAGATTACTGTCTATGTTGATTTGGCCTTGGGTTGTACAAAGGAGCCAGCAAGGAGCCTGTGGATCAGTATGCAAGACTATGCTGTTAGTAAAGGTAAGATGTGAAAGGTACACGTATGTTAAAAAATACGTTGCATGCTTCAGCTGCATTCCTAGTGGAGTCCTGTATCTTCTTTGGCAACAACTGTTAATTATGTGACGTGATTGACTTATTTTATTGTTGTGTTCCTCTGTTTTTCTTTTTCTGTTCCTTATTTTTGGTGCTGATTCCACTATTTGGCAAGCAGGTAGTTTAATGTTCTTTTCACCTCCAAACTAGGAAGAAAAAAAGACTTGTTTCCTTTCTTAATTAAGTGTTTGTATTTCTGTTTTCATAGTAGAGTGGGGTGAAACTTAAAAAGAAAACTTGATGGGGAGGAGGGAGATGGGGGACAGTGAAGTAACTTGGAAAATACCCTAAGAATGGGAAGAAGTGTAAGCCCTCTTTAGCTTTTCAAGTCTCTGGGAGACTGGCATTACAGTATCAATGGCTCTTCGTGCTTACTGGCTGTAGTCTTGGTTGCTGCTCAGGCTTTCCAGGCCTTCTTTATATAAATCCACTGAACATTGCTGTAGTACTGTAACTCTGTGAGAGCCAGAGATTGTTTTCTGAATCTCTGGCCAAGCTAGACCACCAGATCAAGAAGACAGAAAATGGCATTATTTGCCTGTGGAGAGCAATACAGCTAATTCTGTTCCCAGGATTCCATGGGAGTAGGAATTCCAGTAAAAAAAATGCTTGTTATCTAGTTAAAAAATCTGAGATGGATGGGCTAGTTTGTGTTATTTTGATTCTGGAGCTGGACATTCTAGAAGTTAGTTTGCTTAGTTTACAATGCAAATTGAGAGTTCTGTGGTGACAGCATAGCATCAAATGCAAAGTAATGGAAGTCACTGAGGAGCAACTATGTTAGATTAAACTTAACACTTACATAGACAGATTTTTATGACTTCTAAAGCAACTTTCAAGGATTCATAAATAATATTTAATAAGAAAGGTATTTTTATGAAGATACTCGTGTGGTAGTGGGAAAGTAATTTTATTTCCACCAGGAAAAGGTATAGAGTTTTGTGCATGTTTGCTTGGGCGTTCATTTATTTTATGGTGGAATATTATTTTCATAGTAGTCCTTTTTTAAAGTAGGGAAAAAATATTTTGAAATGAAAATGTCAGTTTCTGAAAATACTTAAGGAACTTTAATTTTGAGACCTGAAAATGTTCCTTGTTAATGTTAGCAATGAAGCATATGCTTAAGCTCTGTTAAAGTTGATTGTTGGCTAATATCTAATAGAGATACAGCTTCATCGTGAGTGAGTGTGCGAAATAATTTTTGGATCTGGATTCAACAACGTGTAAGAGAGCAGAAGGTCTCAACTATGGCATGTTTCTAAAAAAGTTCCATGCAACTCAGCAGCTGGGTGAAGGAGAGAGCTCCAGCTGCATGTCCTTGCTGAAAGAGAGGTTGCAATCTATCTCAGCTCTTTGAGTTTCTGGCTGGGCAGTTTGTGTGGCCTCTCTTGGCTGCCCATCAGACAAGCGTATCTTGAGCAGGCCAGAACACATTTGGCTGTGAAGCAGTGTATTTGTGAGTTATCGATGCTAAGCTTATTTCTTAAACATTGAATCTTGTGAGTTGGAAGATTTGAAGGGGTAAAGATTTTTATATGATGTCATTGGAAATGAGTTTGTTGGAAACAGTAACTGGTTTTGATGAATCCTTTTTGTTTTCAGATTGGGATACTGCAACTTTAAGTAATGAATCACTACTGGATACTGTGTCCAGATTTGTTCTTGCAGCTCTTCTGAAGCATACAAGTCTACTTAGTCAAGCCTGTGGTGAAAGCAGGCAAGTAACTTAAAGCTACCTTTAAAGCTCAATTTCAATTTTTAAAAGAAAACTTGTACAACTTTTACAGTTTGGGGTTGATTTTATAGGTATCAGCCTGGCAAAGCCTTGGCAGAAGTATACCGTTGTGTTTATAAAGTTCGGAGTCGCTTGCTTGCCTGCAAGAACATGGAGCTCATTCAGACTAGATCATCGTCAAGAGACAGATGGGTAAGACCATAAATCATTTTTGAGTTCCTAGGGCTTTATGGCATGTTAAGGGAATGCTGCGTAACACCTAACAGATGAATTCAGTACACAGCTGAAGATATTCAAACATTAGTTTTATTTGTTGCAGGACTTCTTGTTCTGCCTTGTTGAAAAGCATGCAGAATTTTTCACATGCAAACATACAGTGCGTAATTAGAATCTGTTAATCTGTAGTAGATGGCTGTCACTAGAAGGAAAGGATGGGCAATATTTGAATAGAGCACAGCCTGAAGCCTAGATTTATATGTGAACACAACAGCAGTATGCTGTACCACAGTCCTGCAACTTAGATATAGATTGATTAGCTTTGTTAACCAGGCCACAGTTGAGTTTGGCTGCCATTCCAGAACCACTGAGTTAAACAGGCTTTTGATCTCTGTCTGTTTCTCTTCGCCATCCCTGCCTTGCACAGTCCTTTTAACTTCTTCTCCTGAAAAGACTTGCTTCTTAGACCTGATGTTATCTTAACACTCCTTGTCCTTGTCAGCCCTGCGTGAATGTTAGACACGATTGGACTGGACCTGAAACTGGCACGATGGCAACCTCTGAATCACTTTACGAAGCCAATGCTGGAAGTGTTCGTTGAATTACTTAGAGTTGAGGGCTGTTAGTTATTACAGAATGGTCCTTAAACTAGGGTTAGGTTTCTTTCTTAGAGTTTTGAATTGCAATAAGAAGTGGCATGGTTTTGATCACGGAAACTCTTGTGTGGCATCTGGATTATGAGGCGTTTTAGCCATTTTGTTAATAGCTAGCGGTACTTTGAAAAGTCAGGTCTGTTTCCCTCCTTTAATTGTGAGAGAGGGTATGTGTCTTTGTCCCTTCTTTCACGGTACGGGTCTTCCACGTTTGCAATAGATGTAGCACTTTTAAAAGCATTAAGCCTGGGTATGCAGAGCTGTATGCATTCATTAGTTGTGGTGCTTCTCTGGCTTACCAAGCATACACAGGTGTGCATTCTGCACACATAATAAATCTGCTGCTTCAAGTTCATGCTGTAGCTGTTGTGTATGCTCACAACCTCTGCTGCCACACCACCACCATCTGTCTCTGGCTTTGTGGGGCAACGTAATAAAATAGGAGGCTTTGCTTTCGGGGCAGCCCTCATGTATACAACGGTTGCAGGGGTTTGAATATTTGCAGCAGTTTTGCTGTAAATTGCTACATTGGCTGTATGACTTAAAACAGTTAAAAAGACATCTTAAATTCCAGTTCTAGGACTACTGCCCTTCTTGTGCACCTTATATGCTAATCCTTGATCTTGGAGTGTTGCATCTGTTTAATTTTGTTGAAATAAAAGTGAGGAAAAGAACTGTTAACCTAGGACTGTTAAGAATAAAAATAGGAACAGATTGGATATCACTTCCAGTAACAAAATGTTTTCCATCAATGTAAGGTTTATCCTATTCCTGTCTTTTCTAAAGTGGGAAAATTTTGAAACAACAGCGTGTGGTTGCTAAACCTTTACATGCTGAAGTATTGAAGCTTGACAGTCCGGTCCAAGTAACCCTTACAAGGAGACGTATTTCTGCAAATAATTTGAGTAGGTTCTTGAAGGAAATTTAAATTTTTCAACTTATGTTTTTAAGGCCTTGCATATAAACAACTTCATTTCATCACAAACATCTTTTTGATAGGGAAAAAAAAATCCTAAATCTAAATGCCAATATTCTTTTATGTTCAGCTTTGATTTTGGTGAGAATTATTTCATTGGGTTTTTCTTGTTTGTTTTTGTCAAGATGCTAGATAACCAAGAATCAGCTGATGTAGATACTCAAGAGCATTCTTTTACCCGTACAATTGATGAAGAAGCAGAAATGGAGGAGCAGGCAGAACGCGACAGAGAAGAAGGACACACAGAGCAGGAAGATGAAGAAGAGGAAAGAGAACATGAAGTTATGACAGCTGGTAGTAAGTACTAGTTGTGTGTGTCAGTAATGTAATGTGCTTTGGAAGGTCAATGTTTTTTTCTCAAAAGTAGAAGGGGGAAGAGATTGTAAAAGATTTTTCTGCATAACCGTTGTTAGAAGATTTTATAAAATGATGTGCTGCTTTTATTGGGTCAGAAAATTATTTTGATAATAGAGAATGTGAATGGTAAGCAAATGGACAACCTTTATGAATAGTTCTCAGGGCATCTGACATCTGTATTAACACTTCCTGCATGCATGGTGTGCAAGAATAATAGGTTTCCTAATGTTTTCTCTAAATTTCCTTTCAGTAGATCTGAGTTTTCATGAGTATATATGGAATTTATTGCTGCCCTTTGTGTTAATCTTGTATGTCAGAAACTTTGAAGGGTAATGTTCTTAAGTTTGTTGCTGCTCACAACAGTGGGCTGGCTAGATTGGAATTCATTTGTATCTTTGAATATCTCAAATTTATTCAAAATGTTGAGGTTTTAGTCAAAATTTAATACTTGTAACACTATTTGCAATACTTTCTCATGTGTTTTCTAAAAAAATATAATGGTTTAATTCTTCAGAAAGCAGTCTGAAAAAGGTGAATGGCATAAATTGTTGTTGTTACACTTGGGCTTGTAATCAGTATTAGTGGGGTAAACAATTCTTCCAACTTCAGCGAAGCACCATTCAGTCACAGTCAGGTGTTTTTTCCGTTGTCACCCGAGTATTCTCAAAGACAAAAATTATGTTAGCCTTGGAAATTTAACGTAGAATGTATATATAACTTAAAAAATAAAATTGACTGACTTGGAATATTTTCCATAGATGTGAAAAATATTTTTTCTTTTCCAAACACTGTTCCTCTAGATACTTGTAGAATGTTTGTCTCTTTCCAGCCTTTGCTGTCACCTCCAATTTTGTTGGCAACACTTCCGTTCCCCATTAGGACTCCCATATTCCTGTTTGGGTTCTTGTTCACCGAGATGTGTGTTACACCTTCAGCTTCCATATGAAGGGTCATTATATCCCCAGTGCAGTAGGCTTTCCTGAAAGCATGCTATATAGGAAGTGCGCATGATGTGATTTATGGTTCTGAAGGGGTGTGCACATGTTACTTGTTCAGTAGATCCAATATGCTTTTGCTGCTTGACTGTCAGTTAACCTGAGCAAATGCTCACTGTTCTACCTGGACATGACTTCTGGGTACAGTAAAGGAAATGTGTCCAGAAATATCCAAGCAGACAGTAATGTTACATACACACAGAAGAGGCGAGAAGGTGACATTTTTACTGGAGATCCTCAGGGAAGCTGATCCTGACATGCAGAGGTCAATTCCTGTCTTTTGTGTCGTGCTGCTTTTAACCATTAACATCAATGGAGAAAGTGCCAAATTTATAACCTATGGCACCTATGACAACAGCAGAATTAGGCAAAGTGAGGGCTAAGAATTTTGGTAGCACTTTCATCATACTGAAAAAAAAAAGGCTAATCAAAGCCTAAAACTGTTTCAGTATTGAATTACAGATCTGCTGTTCTCTGGAATATGATTTAACAGACGCATTACTTTATATGTCTGCTGAAAGGCTAGCATGAAATAATCTCTCATGCTATCCACATAGCCGTTGGGTTGCAGTAAGACGACAGTGTTTAGTATTCTGTCAAATTATGTTGTGCCTTCATTTAAAACTTAACACTGTGTAAAGACTTGATTTCATCTGTTTATGTGACTTCTTTTATAGCTTTGTATTACTGTGTTCTTTTACTTTTGGACAAATATTTGTTGTTTTTTGTAGTGGGACATTTTTTAGCCTTAGCTGTAGATGAATATTTTGTTCTATGTAACTTTGTCTAGAAGTTAAGACCTTCTCTTTGTGTTGCATGTTACAGAAATATTTCAATGTTTCCTATCAGCCCGTGAAGTAGCTCGCAGTCGGGATCGAGATAGGATGAACACTGGGACAGGGACTAGACTTGATGATCAACCTCCTCAGTCTCAGCAGGAACGAAGAATCAGCATTGATCTGACAGAAGGCCAAGATGTGTATACCGCTGCGTGCAACTCTGTGATCCACAGATGTGCCTTGTTGATCCTAGGAGTGAGCCCTGTCATCGAGGAACTCCAGAAGCGAAGGGAGGATGGGCAGTTACACCAGCCTCCCTCTGCTGCTCCTGAGGGGATTGGGCTCATGACAAGGTGAGGTTCACTGACTGCTTAAATAGTTAACTCTTCTACACTTCCTTTACAGCTGATGAAATAATCTCAATTTTCCTCTGAGGACTCTTAGAAAATTTTTAAAAACATTTTTGTCTGGAGCAATACTTATGATGTTGGTTTGGGTATTTTTTTGAGATCAGTGATATCTTCTCAATTTTATTGGTCCACTTTAACGAATCTTTAGGAAGAGTTTTATTCTGTGTGGACCATGTCTATTTTTCAAGATTGATCTTAGGGGTAAATAGTAATGGAGTCCAGATCATCTAGTGTACAGATAACTTGGTGTAATTGGAAAAATTCATTATTTTTTCTAAAAATCATTTATGTGGTTAGATTTTTTTATTACTGTATTTGTATTTTCATGAACTGTAAGCAATGTCTAGTACTGTAGCATCCAAAATCATTGCAGGATGTGCTTAAAAGCAAAAGAGTCAATTAAAAAAATAAAGTCATTTGTGATTAATGTTAGAAGTATTTCTAACATCTTGGCACGTGCAAGACAATGTTACGTGTGAGAGTGTAACAAAATAAAGCCGGATAACTCATTACATTGGAGAAATGTGTAGTTCAAGAAGTATAAATGCTACATGATTTTTGTCACCAAGATATTCTTGATAACACGGGTTTATTCTAAATTTGGTCCATGTAAATTTTTATTTTAGAAATCTGTGTGTATGTATTAGAATATAAAGCAGGAATTGTTAAATTTGGGTACAGTCCTTGGTAGCTGATGTTGTTAGTGAACTTCTGAGTCTGCTTAAACTTCTAAGGTACAGAAACTGTACATCCTTGTTTAAATTTTAAATGAGGATAGTGAGGGAGAGTTTAGAGGGAGATTATTCAATACCCTTTTGTTCCTTTTGCCTCTGTTTGGGGATCTAGCCCTTAAAATAGGGATGTCTGACTGTCATTGTCAAAGTGGCTTTCATCTCTGGCATGTCAACTTTATGATGCTTTTGTGGGTGGGTTTTTAATAAGTTTACTTTCTGTTTTCTTATCCTCTGAAGTTCAGCATTGTTTATGCATACTGTATATGCTGATCAGTCATTTGAGGTTGCCATTCATTCCGGTGACCAATAAGAGTGTTGAGTAACAAAATTTACTAATACCCTTTATGAGCATAATATTTGAAGCCATCAGACCACTTTTTTCCTCTTTAGTTGTGATCTTCTGATGTTCCATGATAGTCTTCTCCCAAATAAAACTGTGATACCTGCTGAATTTGCCTATCAACTCTTACTTTTGGCTAATAAAAGTATTTTCTTTATGTGTTTGTGTTTGTACATCTGATGAAGGAGTGAAAGTCTTACTGCTGAGAGTCGCTCAATCCATGCAAACTCCAGCTATAGACTGATTAAGTCAAGAAGTGAATCTGATTTGTCTCAGCCAGAATCAGATGAAGAAGGTTATTCACTGGTAAGTAAACTAGCATCATGTGCCTTGGAGATTATCATTATATTCTGTAGGTAGGAAGTGTGCCTTAGTGTTTGTCACTTGTTGAGAATTGTTTCAGTATATATATATCAAATCTTTGCTAATAACCACCACTGTTAAGAGAAAGTGATGGTGGTAAAACAGGAATTGGAATTATTATAGTTCTGTTAATTTTTTTATTTTTGTGGGGGAAGGATGTGTTTTAAACACTCAAATATTGTGCCCCATATATGTCCACTTAAATAAATGAAGTTTTTATTAATCTTTCACTCTAGAGTGGAAGACGAAATGTTGATTTGGATTTGGCATCATCACACAGAAAGAGGGGTAAGTTTTAATGATATTCATTTACATAATGAATACTGATCAGAATAAATATATTAATGTCTTAAGTTAAAATGTGTAGTTAAATGCAGTACATTAATGAGAATCAGGATGTTAAAACTCTTAAAATGACATTGTATGTAATTACCATCTTTCCTTTGTTGTGCTAACATGAGCTGCTCAGTGGCCTGGTTATAATGTTTCCTAGGTTATAAGCATTTCTTCTAGTTTCTAGAATTGCAGTGCTTTTCTGAAACAAGTGAGAATTTCTGTGACTTCAGGTGAACTGGGAATTCTCATTCTGTTTTCGCTCCCTTGACTTTAAGAAGAAAAACTTGGTGGAGAAGTTCAGTATCAGGTAGAACAGTCTATTCTTGTTCTACCACTGAAATTTTACTGTAAAATGTGCTTGAACATTGAGAACTCTTGTTCAGGAAATAATGCATAATTTATGCATCATTTCAACTCCAGCACTCTTACAGAACCAAGCAACCACTTCTTCCATTACTCCAATAGAAATCAGATATTAAGCTTTTGTACTGCTTTTGTGCTACTCCTCTTACTAGAGTTCAAACACATTGTTTGCTACAGAATGATGGCCACAAATGATGCTTCCACCTGAGATTTTGTAGGGTTAATTAATCCTTAACTTCAAGGAAGACAAAAGTCATCTTGCTGTGTTACAGCCATGTTCTCTAACTAGATTCTTTTGTTTGATTTAAATGACTAACTGCAATTTACATTTGTGTAGTTGTATTTACGTCCTGACATGAAAATAAATGCTTATAAACGTTATCTGCTATGTAGTTATGGGTTGCCTACTGCACCCTGTTCATAAGGGAGGTATTCCAAGTCCAGGTACATTGCATTGGGTAGGCAGGAAGAAGATCATAGAGTTTCCAACATCCAGTGTCTTATTCTCAAAGTTCATCAACATGTTGTAGGGTCCTTTACATCTGAGTCCTGGCTACTGATCACTGTTAACCCTGCAAAGTGTGCCAGGAGCTGTAGATGCTCATGTTGTAACAGCTTTTAAAGGTTTGTTCCAAAGGCACTGCCCTGCCCCTGTTGATGCTATTGACACCTGTTTAGTGTCAACCAATGTACTATTTTCAGAAAAATTTCCTCTTGCTATTTGTTGAAGCAGTCAACAAGAAGTCATAGCAAATAGTTGGAAGATGAAACAATTTTCAGTTGAAATGCTAACAGTGTTCAAATGGATGGGAATCACTGATTACTTTTTCGGATCCAGTTGGATCACGTCCCAAGGAAATTCAGATCAATCAAATCTTATAGGGAGGGGAGTCGTTACCTTTGTTTCTCTCCAGGAGCAAATCAGTCCCATACATAAGTACCAGAGAATGCATCATTGCTATCAACCAGCTCTGATACCCTTGTTTTGTCACAGTATGTGGCAATTTTAGTAAATTACTAAGCTAATGGTGAGCTCATCAGATTTTTCAGCTCTCAGAAAAGCTGTGTGCGTGAATGTGGCTCTTTCTCTGTCTTCCCTGTCCTACTTTCCCCAATTCAAACTGCAATTTATGCAAAGCATTCAATCCTTGCAAAGCCTGCAAAAAATGCATTGTGTGTAGGGTTTCATTGTGTGGGGATTTTTGTAACGGCAAGAAAGTGATTTCCTCTGAAATGGATTGACTTATTTTAGAATTTCAGCAGCTAGTTGTTCAAAATTCAGGTCACTTCTTAATAATTTAACCTCACTATTGGTGACAGTCTGGTTTTTATTGTACAAAAGCTGTTCCTATGCAAGATATAGAATACCAATAAGTAGAAAAATTACTGTAAGTTGTTCCTGTGGTCTTGCAGCTCAGTGTGGAAAGCATTGTCTTTTTGCTCAACATCGTAGCCATTCAGTTCAATCTTTAATCTAATTGCTTTCTTCATTTATTGTATCCAGAAATAAGACAGTGATATTCTGGGGTGGTGAGCACATTAGTATCTTCCCCTGATATCTAAGCTCTTTGGGTTCTTTCCCCTTGCTTAGATGCATCTTTTTCAATTTTGCAGACCCAGAGAGTACGTGTCAAAATGTTGCACCTCAAGTATACTTACTGCATTAAATACTTAGAAATAAAGAATGCATATTTATCAGTGGGATCACAAACAAATTTGCAAGTCCTTCAGTCTTCAAATAAATCTTAATTCATTGAATTCCAGTGTGCCTGTGTGTACACACAGTATTTTACTAACCCAATTGGGCAACTCTGAAAAAAACCAGCGACTTAAATTATATCCAAATTAAATTGAAATCAAATCATTACAAGTGCACAATTTTAGTTCTACTGTTTGAAACTGATAGATGGTTTTGAGTAAGAGATGTAAATGTATTGATGTATGTATGTATGTACCTGTGTTAGAGGGAATAGTATCTTTCCCTGGAAATATGGTAGAAGATTTAGAAAGTCTGTTACCTAGGCTGTACTAATTCAAACAGGAATAGATTTTTTTTTTCCTAAAACTTTGCTGTCTGACATATCGAGGTATTGATTGAATTAACTTGATCATTTTAGTGTTGTCAGTATAATAGAGGAAGAGATATTATGAATATGTTGTCTTCTGTTTCAAATGTCTGCTTTTGTCTTCTGATTCTTGTGTGGTGTAGTGTATTTACTCCTTTTTGGCCAGTTGAGCCCCAGAAAAAAGAAGAGCTTCAAGCAAGTACCTGATGGCATGTTTATTTTTTTCCTCTATAGCTTCCCTACATGTTTTATGTTTTATGAAGTGCGTATTGCAGCTGTGCCACATTCATGTAGACAACTCATTTTTACAAGCTGGCTTATAAGGACAAGTAAACTTGTTTTGTTTTTACTATAAGCTTAAAGATTACTGTTATATGCAATTCTATTCATGTGATTGTAGAGGCTTATAGAAGTCCTAAGCTGCAATCAATTCTGTGTAATGGATGTTGCACAGAATCTAGCCAAGCTAATATACAAGCTTCCTTTGAATCTTCTGTTGATACCTAACACCTTCAAGAAAAAAAAATAGTGTAAGTTTTAGATTTCCCCTAATTTTTAAATGTTTTAATTCAAAGTATAAACATATACTTTGAATTCTGACATTTTGTTTAAATCTTTATATTTATTTTCAGTTATAATTTCAGTTGTTTTACATTCAGTCTCTGTCTCATAATCCTTGGACTTCTCTCCTGGTTCGAAACTGTTTAAAATTTGTTTTTAAATATGTAAATATTTAAATTTAAATATTCTTGCATTTAATACTAAAAATGATTTACTAAGACCTCATCTTTTTTCAAATAAGAAACAGTCTGATTTTCTAATAATATATGGGGGAGTGATCTTATTTAGAAGTTCCTTTGTTGACTGTCAGAACTGAATTGTCTTCTGATGTTCAGTTAAGATGTGAAGGGGTACCTCCTGACGTTTAGGATTGAAATTGCTTTTTCTTTTGTTGCAAATCCTTTGGTTCTGTGCTGTGCTTCATCGTGCCATGACACAGCATGACAGCATGACACAGAGCAGGCTGAGGACAAGGGAGGTGATGTTGTTCTGGAATGCTTTGACCTCTCCAGCTGTGGAAAGACTGGAGAGCTTAAGAAGGTTTCTGAAATAGTTGTTGATACATTGGCAGCATTTTGTATACTTGGTAGTAGCTTGGCTTACTCTTACTGGAGGAAGTCTCAGGCTTCAATTTGCCTCTAGCTTGGGTCTTGTTCACCATTCATATGCTACAAAACTCTTTCTCAGATGAAATTTGGTATTTTAGTAGCCACTTATGCCGTCATTCATATCTCATGTTCCTCACCTGCCACTTCAGCTGTCTGATAGACAGCTTGACAGCTTTAAAACGAGCCCTATAGGAGTGAATGTTAAAATTAGGGTAAAATGCTACTTATATTTACTTGTGTTTTTAAAGTACAGTCACCAGATACAAGTTATAAAATTGAGTAACAGAATTTCTTTAAATTCTCTGATATTGAATGTGACAAAATAGATTGTTCTCTGTAAGCCAGGTAATATTGCTGTGTTGCATAAACCAGCAGAAATTAAGAAATTAAATTCCACTTTGAAAAATAGTGTTTAAAATAAATATTTCACTCTCTCTGTGTTACTCAAAATAAGTTTTTCCACATGTATTTTTGCCAAATACCCTGTTAGGTCATATTTGAGCTAAAGTACTGTGATGGTTCTTTCTGAAGCCATCGAGATCTACTTACTGTAGATACTTAGTGTATTGCAAGCGTAAGGAATACCATACAAACATGCGTGAGTACTGTTTACAGAAAAGATAATGGGATGTGAAAAGGTTTTCATAATTCATAGACGTTGCAGTTAAATTTCTTGTCAACTGAGAGGAGATTAACTACCTAATTTATAAAGGAAAAGCAAACCTCCACAGTATTTTGGATTTCTGTGCTGTGGGAAGGTAATTTCAGGAGCAGAAAAATGGCCTTCTGCCTTGCCTCAGAAAAAATGGTGGAGAGTGGTTGGTAGGAACGTTGTTCTGAGTTCAAAAAACAAGGTCTGTTTTCATAGTTCCTGTGAGCAGCTGCTTACAGAGCTGCTGCAGGTACATGGGGTTTCATGGGAGATCCTGTCACTACTATCCAGCTGTCAACATTGAAACTCATCCTCGCTGATGGAAGAGGGCCTTTGGCAGACGAGTTCCATCAATTTGTGTGACTTTTTTCTGAAAATGAATGTGGTTAAGAATGTTGATAGCTTATACCTTGCAGACAGATTTTAAAAACTGAAGTGTTAATGTAAGTTTGTGTGAGTATTGTGAATGGTTTGTGTTCCTCCAGACAATATCTGTAACTCAGCTGTGCACAGGAGACACTAATAGTGCAAAACTCTATGTAGATAATTTAAGGTAATTCAAACTAGAATTTCAAAGTAGATTTAAACATACATCTCCAGCCATTACCTATCTAAACAGATGGAAAGTAACACTCAGCTTCAACTCAGCTAACAGCATTTACAGAAATAATAAAATATCAACATGTGTTGTTAATAAAATACCAACATATGTGTTGAGATAGATAGATAGATAGATAGATAGATAGATAGATAGATAGATAGATAGCAGTTAATTGCTTATGGAGGTATGACTTCAATGGCATTGCACTCATTTGTGCCAGGGATGCAGTCTAGCAAAACACTTTTGGAGGTGAGGTCACATATATGGTGATAAATAAATTCCAGTGCTGCAGGTTGATGCTGATGCTTGTTTGGAGAAGTATATTCATTAGAGAAGGTAAAGTTTCAGATGTGCAATGACATGCTGGTGTAATAGGAAGTCTTGAAAATAGATTTGTGAAATTGTCAGATGAATAAGATACAGTTCTAATACGTGCTGTAGGTAGTAATTTAATACACACGAATCAGTCTATCGTAGAATCATAATGAAGTAGATGTTCTCTGTCTAAAATGAAGATTTTTGGTGGTTTACTTGCCCTTCTGCACTCAGGAATTCTGCAAATATTTCATCCAGAAAATAACATCGCGCTTTTTCAAATCTATAGAAGATATAATGGCTTGATTAAAACAAAGAAAAAATATATGCTTGTTTTACAATTAGACCTTAAAATAAATATACAAAGTGCACAATTTCTTTTGTAGTAGATCTTTTCTTTACTATTTTCTCATTTAGCTGCAAAGAATTTTTTTTCAGTGTTCTAGCTTTAAGCTGAGCAGTTCAAGTGGCTTCTGTCTTTTTGTTTTCTCACTTGGCAGCGTGTTGCAATACTGCTTGACATAATTGAAAGAAATACAGCCTTTCCTCTGGGGCACTTGCTGTAAATTTAAATCAACTGTTTTGCTCTAAGTTGCTTAATGCATGGTATAATTAATCATGGATATCCATTTTCCACCTGTATGAATAGCAGCAGTTCAGTCTTTAGCTACTGTCAAAATGTACTGTTAGTGAATTGGAATTTATGAGATTTTACTGTGTATATGTTTAGGAGCAATACACAGTCAAGTGGAACCTTTAAGTGACTCGTGGGCTCGACTGAAACACAGCAGAGATTGGTTGTACACTTCCTCCTACTCATTTGTAGAGTCCGATTTTGATCTTTCAAGATCTCTTGGAGTTCATACTTTGATTGAAAATGTCGTCAGCTTTGTAAGTGGAGATGTGGGAAATTCTCCAGGATTTAAGGAGCCAGAGGAAAGTATGTCCACCAGTCCACAAGCATCAATAATTGCAATGGAGCAGCAGCAGTTAAGGGCTGAGGTACGTTTCAGTTTAGAATCTTTTCTTATTCTTCATGCGTTATGGATTTTATGGATTTTTTTTTTTAACATTGTCCAGATTCTATCTATTAAGGTGCTTTTTTCCTCTGTTTTTCTTTTAAAATATTTTAAGTGGAATGAGGATCTTCATGTAAAGCTATAAAATGGAAAGTAAAGAATCCACCTTAAAAAAAACAACAAACACAAAACCACAAAGTGTTTAGGAGTATTTTTTTAATCATAACATTTTCTTTACAAACCGTTCTTTATATCTCATACTTGAATTTCCAAGGAGCAGGGAGATAATCTTATAGGTGCTGCATGCAGCATTGGTATAGTCAGAACTTTCAGCGTAAGCTTTGAAATTGCACCAACTATATAACTGCATGTAAACTGTTTCATTTGTGTGTAGCTTATTTGTGCTGACCAACTGCTCTATTACTCAGAAATTAAAGGACATGCTGATGAGAAGAATTTTTCTTGAAAATGTAAAAATGTATGTTTAGCCTCTTGATTCATCAGAATCATGGATACTGTCAGAAAGTGTCCATAAGAAAACAGCTGCATCATTCACTCTTGCTCTTGGCTGAAGATGATCTAATCTCTAAGGATGCTTTCTAATGTTGTCTTTTGATTGTCTTTACTTCTAGCTCCGTCTGGAAGCGCTTCATCAGATCTTAGTGCTTCTATCAGGGATGGAGGAAAAAGGCAGTGTGCCATTAATGGGAAGTCACCAGGGGCCAGGATTTCAGTCATCTTCGTTGCTTACTTCTGTTAGACTGCAGTTTCTTGCTGGATGCTTTGGTTTGGGCACTGTAGGACATGCAAGTGCCAAAGGAGAGAGCGTAAGACTGCATCACTATCAGGTATGTATTTAATAGGTTTTGCTGTTTCAATAGCTGGGTGATAAAAATGTTATCAGTGCTTACAGTGTTTTTTTATCTGAGCCAGGATGGCATCAGAGCAGCTAAGAGAAGTATTCAGATTGAAATTCAGGTGGCTGTGCACAAAATTTACCAGCAATTGTCTGCTACATTAGAAAGAGCTCTGCAAGCTAATAAGCATCACATAGGTAAGTGAAAACCAGATTTGTAAAATGTCTCCTCTGATATATAGTACAACATCTTACAAGTTTAACTAAACGGACTTGGGTATTAGTGGCTAGAATTCACAGATAAAGCATCTGGCTAACAACTGCTCTGAAGAGAAGAGAGGCTTTTTAACCTTTTTCTATCTGAACTTTCTTCAAGTGTCGCTTTAAGACTTTTAAGTATTGTAAGTCTTTTTATTCCTGTAAGCCACACACTACGATTTTCCTATTGATTTGGCATTTCAAAGGGTATCTTTTAGGTTTTCCAGACATAAGCAGTTTTCAGAAGTGATTAATAAACTCCAAACCTTTATTCTTCGTTCAGGTGAACTTTTATTAAACCCAAGCCCAAAGAACAGGGCATGTTGCATGTTTTTGAAATCCCCCTCTCCTGTCCTCCCTCATCAAGAGAGTCCTGCGCCCTTCTGTCCGTAAGGGAAAGCTGGAATTCTACAACTCTTTGTGCCTTTGGACATGTACTGATTGAGAGCTTTAGTACAGAAGAGAGTTACATAATTTAGTTTGTTGATAGAGCCTAATGAGCATGTTAACCTGAATTATTTCATCGGCGTCACTTGCAAGTAAATGCAGTTGAAAGAAATTTCTTGAGAATCAACTGGAAGTACAAGCAGCAAATTGAGTACTTCACCCAGTTATCCTTACCGTAGAGAGAAAAGGCTGGTCTCTGTTGAGATTTAGCATCAGAACGCTTATGTCACAAGCTAGATCTGTAGGATATTTTTCTTTGAACACCTTTGACATAGAGTGCACTGATTGAAAGGAGCCTATGATGGTGCGTAAGAAAGACTACCTCAAGGCGTGCAGTAATGGAGGATAGTTACTCAATAATTTGTTACGTTTTCTTAAAATGAATCTACTGTTGTTCTGTCTTAATATTCTTCCTCTAAATAGCTTACTAACTAAAAACTTTGTTTTATCTTAGAAGCACAACAGCGTCTTCTGTTGGTAACAGTCTTTGCTCTGAGTGTGCACTATCAGCCTGTTGATGTCTCCTTGGCTATTTCCACTGGTTTGCTAAATGTGCTATCACAGCTGTGTGGCACAGACACCATGTTAGGACAGCCACTACAGTTACTGCCCAAAACTGGTATTTCTCAGCTCAGCACAGCTCTGAAAGTAGCCAGTACAAGACTACTACAGATCCTTGCTATCACCACCGGGTAAGTATTGAATACAACCTTGCTTTCAGAAGATGTAATTTTCTGGCTTTTGAGCGCCCTTTAAAAGTAACTTCTTTTGTGTGAGTTTTCTTTAGAACAGTAAGTGTTGCTCAGGAGCATGTAAATGAAGGAAAAGTATAGTAACATTATTCATAAGAAAGATGTAGATAAAACTGATAAATATTTTTAAATTGTAGGTGAGGATCAGTTTGGATCAGAATCATTACAACTTAGTGGTCTCTAAGTATTGCACTGTAGTATTCCCCCTTTTTCAAGTTTGATTTTATGTCTAGGTCTGTTAAGTTAGTATGATGAGACTTCATGTTGCTGTGTAACGCTCATTTGTCTAGAAGTGATACCAATAGTAAGGAGGTAGGAGTTCTTCAGAGCAGTACATTGTGCTCCTCAGAGCAGTGTTCTGTAGCATACTTGTCTCGGCCAGACCAGGGAACAACATCCAAAGTTCTGTCAGCACTTCAATACTCGCAGTTTAACTCAGTAAGGAAAAAAAAGCCAGTGGTGAAAATATTGTCTGTTTAGGGCATGAGTATTATTTAGTATAGGATATGCACACCTCCATTTCGGTGTTCATACAAAGCAGTGCACTTACCTGCCAATTCTGTTATGTAACAAAAAAAAAAACAAAACAACTTCATCTTTGGAAGCTGCAGAGGAATTACATTTAATGAACTAAGTTGCTTTTTTCCCTAGGAAATCTTGGAAATGTGTCCTTTGACTCTAAAGATTGGACAATTTTAAAATGCCGTAGAAGGTTCAAATTAGACTAATCTCCCAAGCTTGTGGTGGAGGGTGAGGCAGAATAACCTGCTGCAATAGAATGAATTAAAATCAGTGCTGCGTCAGCCCCGGTGTTCACTTGCACTGAGTTTATGCTTGTCTTTATGCTATTGTTCCTTTAATCAGCTCTGAAATACTCTTTATTTTTACTTTGTTGTGTGTTTGTAGAACCTATGCTGACAAACTGAGCCCAAAAGTGGTCCAGTCTTTGCTGGATTTATTATGCAGTCAGCTGAAGAATTTGTTATCACAAGCTGGTGTGATACTTATGGCTTCATTTGGAGAAGGGGAAGTTGAGGAACATGAAGTTGAATCAAAAAAGTCAGATTCAAATGGGGATAATGAAAAAAGAGACTTCAGAGGTAATTATCTTGCATCATTTCTGTTACAGTTTTGAAGTACCAGAAAGCATTCTAAAATGAAGTGCTAAATGCTGAAGCCCTCACTCACTCTGCTGTATTGACTGGGTCATTCTTACCTCTATACATTAGATTAAAAAGTCATCAAATAATTTTGTGTTCAGATTACATTTATTGATCAATTTAAAGGCAGGAGTAAGTAGATTATAAGAATTACTCTTTCCAATTTGTAATTAGAAGGAGAACGCTTTTTCTCTCAAAGTGAGTTATTGCTGGTATTGTTCTTCAAAGTGTGGTCACAGGAGTTCCATTTTCTGAGTTTCAGACTGCAGATAAACAGTGTAATTTATGCAGTTACGGAATTGCAGAATCTTAGAGGCTGGAAGGGATCTCTGGGGATCATTAAGTTCAGTCCCCCTGCTGAAAGCAGGTTCCCTAGGGTAGGCTGCACAGTAAAGTGCCCAGGCAACTCTTGAGTATCTCCAGAGAAGGAGACTCCACAATCTCTTTGGGCAGCTTGTTCCAGTGCTCTGTCACCCTCACGGTAAATAATTTCTTTGTTGTGTCTGCTTTGTATTGTGCAGAGCATTGATCTTAGATTTCATGGAAAAAGATTGACCATTTACTGTCCTGTTCAGAAACCTGCCAGGAGAGAGTTTCTGAAACCGAAAAGTCTCCACATAGTTTACAATCTTTTAGTGAACATCTTTCATTTCTGTGGCAATAAGATGCTTGAAGAAATTTTAAGTGTTTCTTAGTTATAGATGTGTATATGCTTCTGCTTCTGGTTATAGCTCTCTTTGCTTCTAAATAAATAGGTGGCTGATGAATTCCTAAGACAGTTAATTCATAGGAATTAGTTCACTAAGAAGCTAGGTTATAAGGTCTTTGCTTTTGCAGACATTTCCTTGTTAAGATAGTAACTCCCTTGGAGTACCAGTTGGGGCATAAAGGAGTATAGTGTTTTACATCAACCCCCTTCCCTCATAGAAAATAAAAAATATGCTTTGGTAGCAGTTGTACATTTGTATTACAGAGATACTTAAAAATGCAATAATCGATCATTGTATTTCTGCTTGTGGATCAATTTGTTGCCAGTAACAAGGGCCGCTAATATTTTAGCAGTTCAAGTCTCTGATGGACTTGAAATGGTTACTTTTATGTTTCAGTTGCTTGATTATGTTTTATATTAAATATATAGAGCTTGCAAATGCTGAAATGTCATTCTATAGACCCACGCTTTTGATAAAATGCTTACAGTTATTTCCTGTACCGTTGTTTATAAATCTTAGTTTTCCAAAGTGTCTGTATTCCATAGTGCACCATGTGACAAGTGTGTAGCTGTGATTTTTTCCAAATGCTCACTGGTCCAAATAGCGTAGCCTAGCAGTATTAGTTGTTTGGTCTGTATTCTGTTCTGAATTCCCTACTCTCAAAAGCTCAAAACATCACACAACTCAGCTACAAATGTCTGCTTTAGTTTTTTTTTTCCGACTTTGAATATAGCAGTAGGTTATGTGCAGATACTGCAGAAGTAAGGGTGTAAATTAAAACTTTAATTTAATTTCATAGCTGCCCTCCGAAAGCAGCATGCAGCAGAACTGCACTTGGGAGACTTCCTTGTTTTCCTACGTAGAGTTGTCTCTTCAAAAGCAATTCAGTCCAAAATGGCGTCTCCAAAGTGGACAGAAGTACTTCTTAACATTGCTTCTCAGAAGTGTTGCTCAGGTATGATCTTTTCAAAATGTGCTTCATGGTTTCTTGCGTTTCTGTAATGCAGTTCCTAAAAGCAGGTCCTCTTGGAACATATGTTACACATTGGTTTTAGTTGTTCAACTTCATTAGATGTACACAAGTCACACTTCAGAAAATTGTGCATTGGTGGCATGCAAGTCATTCGTAGGTGCGTGCCTGACGCAGAAGTCACTTGTAGATTATTAACATACTCTTCCATCTTCAGGAGTTCCCTTGGTTGGCAATTTGAGGACTAGACTTCTTGCACTTCATGTACTAGAAGCTGTATTACCTGCTTGTGAATCTGGCGTTGAAGATGATCAAATGGCTCAGGTCTTTATATTTTGCTATAAGCTTTTACACCTGTTTCTTCAGAAAGTCTCATTAAAATTCTAAATGTTTCATAGGTTTGCTCAGAATCCAAATCAGATGAGGCTCATTGTAGATATTTACTTATTTAAGAGCTCTAAATGCTTTGACATTTATACCTACAAAGCAAAATAAATGATATAATGCTATTTGTTCTCATCTTGGATTTAGAATGATCTGAATTATATTCTAATATGCCAGGTTGTTGAACGATTATTCTCGCTTCTGTCTGACTGCATGTGGGAGACTCCAATAGCTCAAGCTAAACATGCAATCCAAATAAAGGAGAAAGAGCAAGAAATGAAGCTGCAGGTACTTGTGTTTTACTTCCTCTTTTGTCTGAATGCAACTGAGTTACATTTATTACAGACATTTTGTCCTGTTTCTGATAGAAGCAAGGAGAATCTGAAGATGAAGATGAAAATCTTCCCATACAGGAAGTGTCCTTTGATCCTGAGAAAGCTCAATGCTGTATAGTGGAGAATGGGCAGATTCTGACTCATGGAAGTGGAGGTAAAGGATATGGATTAGCATCCACTGGAGTCACTTCAGGGTGTTACCAGTGGAAGGTAAGTTGCATAAAAGTGTATTTCTTCTCTTCTCTAACTTTGTTTTGGAACTTCACTGTAATTTATAGACAGTAGCTAACTATGACTTTAGGTTGTGACAACATCCTTGCATAAATGACATTTTCAAAGATAGGTTTGTGGCTGGTTTTGAGCACTACCATTTGGAGCAAATTTTCAGCTGATATTTCAGCATGCAGATTGGAGGCTGTGAATACCCACTGGTGTTTGTAGAGGTGCTGGAACATGCTCCTCAGATGCATTGTTAGCACAGATGTGATTGCCTTGCAATAGTTACTTACTGAACTATGTAGATTTTGATTTTTTTTTCTTTAGAGAAATACTTTAGAAAACATTTTGTTTTGTTACAGAAAGACACAGCCTGTCTGACAAGACTGGCCTTTAATTACATTATCATTTATTCAGAAATACAGATAAATATGCAGTGCTAGTCCATAACGCTTCCACTTCTTGTTCACTTCAATCTACGTAAATCACTTGCTGTGAACATGAGGAGTAAAGCTTGTTTATTTCTGTAATGTTTGTTGTTTACATACCAGCTTTTATGTATGTTTTTTGAGTCAGAAAAAGAATTCTTTTGTGTATTTGCATAGTTGTCTTCCTTAATAACAGTCATTAGTATCTCATTTTAATTTAATCTAACTTTATACACTAAGACATCGTTTTAGCAATAGGATGTGATTTTAGTTTATTGCAAGTTTTGTTTTAACCATATTACTCACAAGTATTTAATAAAAGTACAAATGAATATGTATAAGGTAAATTCTCATGGCTTTGTTCTGTTAAAATGTGTATTCTGACTTGTTTTAATTTGCCTTCTAGTTTTACATTGTAAAGGAGAATCGAGGCAATGAAGGCACGTGTGTAGGAGTTTCTCGCTGGCCAGTACATGACTTTAACCATCGCACTACCTCAGATATGTGGCTATACAGAGCCTATAGTGGGAACCTTTATCACAATGGAGAGCAAACTTTGACTCTCTCCAGCTTTACCCAAGGAGATTTCATCACATGCGTTTTAGATATGGAAGCAAGAACTATTTCCTTTGGTAAAAATGGAGAGGTATTTAACATTGATTGTTTCTTTTTGGTTGTGTTTGTTTTTTTGTTCGTTTGTTTGTTTCTCCTTCAACAGTGAATTGGCATAGATATTTTATGTAGATCTATTTTATATAAAGCTAACTATTTAAACAGGTGACAGTTTCAGTACTTACAAGGATTATAATATAACTCATATTTTTGCTGATTAAGGTGTTGTAAGTTTCTGATTTTGTTGTAAGTCTGATTGTTTCTGTTTATTTGTTTAACCCAATATTTGTTTTTTTTTTTTGTTTTATTTGTTTAACGCAGGAGCCAAAACTAGCTTTTGAAGATGTGGATGCAGCGGAGTTGTACCCTTGTGTTATGTTTTATAGCAGTAATCCAGGAGAAAAGGTAACATAAAAGTTCATCTGCATTCGTTGTAAATTTATGCTTTCCCTAGTCTGTGTCGAAGGATGTGGAGGGGTTTTTTGGGGGAGTGAGGATTGTTGGTAGTTGACAAGTACTGAGAATGTCAGCAGTGATTCATTTTGTTTTAATACGTGCATAGCACCACATTGCTTGCACACTACCTAGACTTTTCATAAATTCCTACGCTGTGCAACCTACTGCAAACTTGAAGTGTATTTCACTACTAAGAATTGATTTACAGACTTAATTGTCTACATGTAAAATCACAATCCTCAGAAACCAGAGCTGATACACACGGTAGTATTGGGAAGTGCAGATATTCTGAGATGGAAATCTTATGTGGGAAGGCATGAACTGTTGGAATTGCAGTATCTTTGATTTTTTAGGGATGCGGTGTTAAGGTGAAATTCCTTGGGAAACTCAGCAAAAAAAAAAGACAATGCTAGTAAATTTTTCTATTCATCAGGAGACTCTTGTTTTAAAATAAGCTCCTGTGTAGGTATGTTGAGAAGATAACTTCTACACTACTCTCTTTCAATACTTAGGTGAAAATCTGTGATATGCAGATGCGTGGTACACCCAGAGATTTGCTACCTGGTGACCCCATCTGTAGTCCTGTTGCTGCAGTGCTGGCAGAGGCCACCATCCAACTCATTCGTATCCTTCATCGCACAGACCGTTGGACACACTGCATCAATAAAAAAATGATGGAAAGGCTGAATAAAATCAAAACATGTCTTAAAGAAGCAGGTCAAAAACTGAAGAAAAGTCGCTCAGTTCAAAGTCGAGAAGAGAATGAGGTGAGAGAGGAAAAAGAAAGTAAAGAGGAGGAGAAGAGCAAGCACAGTAGACATGGTCTGGCAGACCTTACAGAACTGCAGCTGAAGATGCTGTGTGTGGAAGTGTGGCCTGTCTTAGCAGTAATTGGTGGAGTGGATGCTGGTCTTAGAGTTGGAGGTCGATGTGTTCACAAGCAAACTGGACGTCATGCCACCTTACTTGGAGTAGTGAAGGAAGGCAGTACATCTGCTAAAGTCCAGTGGGATGAAGCAGAGATTACTATCAGGTATAGTATACTCATTTCCTGCGCTTCTCAGAATCTAGTGGTGTTTTGTGCTCAGAAACCTTCAGAAGTAACATACATCTTGCATTAGAGTCATGTTGATCAGTTATTTTAAGCTTAAACTTTAAAATAACGCAGACAAAATTGGATTTTCAGAACAAACAAATATAAATCGCAGTGTTATCTAGTAATAGAATGCACTGTATTTCAAATATATATTTAATAGTTTGGAATTGACCAACATCATTAGAATTCTTTGGTTTGGACACTAGGTTTCAGAGTTGGAGTGTGACTAGCCTGCCAGTTTTCCCAAATTCAAAATTAGCGTTACTTGTTTTTGAATTTGTATTGCTGTCTTAATTTACTGTAGCCTCTTGATCATGGCTATGAAGAAGAACACTTTTGTCATAAATGGTGAAGCTCGTTCTGAAGGGAGTCCTGATTGGACTTACCAGAGCTGAGAACAAATATTTTTGCTGCATTGTCATTTCATTCACAGGGGACTGGAAGTTGATCTGTGAGGCTTGAGGAGTGGGCCAAGGTCAGGAAGGGGTAGGATTCTCTCTTCTTAATGGTGGGTGGATGGTGCTATTCAAATAGATGCTGACTCAAAGCAGCGTTTATTCATTTTTGACCTGCCTTAGAGAGCTAAAGAATGCCCTCTATTTGATGTTGACACACTGGAGCTGTTCTGGAGAGGATGGTGAGAACTGGGGAGAAAGCTCGAAGGAGATCTTTCTTTTTCCACCTTCCTTTTAGGTTCACCTTGAAGCTGTGAAATGGAGTGAGTGGTGTCTCTAGGCTCAGTGTTCTTGCAGGAATTCCCTGTGACCTTTGAGTGGAAAGATTTGATTCACCAAATTTCTAATGTTCTCCTGGCAGTAGTTAAACTTTAATCTTCTGGAGAAATTGAGTAGTGATTATTTTTTTGCCACCAGTTATAATTACATTCTGAAACAACTAAGGTCAGATCACCTCTTGGAACTTTTGCAACATTATGCCTGTTCTGTCTTTATGCAAAGGCCGTTGTTGCTTTAATTAAATATGCTAAAACTGGAGTTGATTATCAGATTTAATTCCTGATATAAATGCTTTTAAGTATGCCAACACAGCAGTATGACCTTAAAGAACGTGTGCCCTTAAGGTAATTTCGAGTACTCCTTGAGTGAAGTGGTGCAGCACTTGAGCATAGTTCTTGGTAATTCATTGAATTAAGTTCAGAATGTACCTCCATAATCAAAATCAGACTAGAACTCAGTTTTTAAGTAGAATTTTACATTATGAGAGGGGAAATATTTTGGGGATAATGAAAGGAAGATTTAAAAATCCTTTATCTACTGGATACATAGGAAATTGTACTGGAAAATACAAGATGTATGGAAAATGCAGGCTGGTGAATTTTTGTCCTGCTTGTGGTGACAAGCAGTCAAGTGTAAGTGCTAAAGATAACAAAAAATCATCACTGAGTGTGGCTGGACAGATAAGTAGGCATCCATTATTTGTCTGTTGGGTTTTCTGACCTGTGTTTTAGGAAGTCACTGTCTTCTGTAGGGAATCTGTCTTGGCATAAACAGAGACAGAATTATCATAAGCTATCAGTTGTGTGCTCCTTCCGATGAACACTTGACCAGGAATGTGCAGTCAGTCAGAGCTTTCACCTGATGTTAAAAAAAAAAAAAAAAAAAAAGTGTTTTTATATCTAAGCCTTTATTCTTATTCACACATTCAGCTTAGATGTGATGATAAAATTTGGCTTAAGGTAAATTATCGTAGAAGTCTGTTGTGTATTTCTAAATAACATAGAAGAAACCTCTGTCAGCACCTAACTGATGGCTTCTGTGATGCTTCTGGATTTTAATGGTTGTTGTTGAAAACCTGTGCATGCTTTGTTGCCTTTGCTCTGATATCATATCTTCCCATTTTCTGATCATAACCTCATTTTCCCCTGTTTACATTTAATTTTTAGAATTGGTTCCTTTATTTCATTAATGTATTTTACATCTTACTTCGCCTACATTATTTCCTGTACTTTCCTTCTGTCTCTCCCTCACTTGCTTTTTCCTGTGTCATTCTGATCTTTATTAAAGCTTCCCAACTTTTTGGTCGCCTAGTGATACTCCCTTGTATAATCTGGAGCCCTGTGAACCACTGCCTTTTGATGTTGCAAGATTTCGTGGGCTGACAGCTACTGTGTTGCTGGACCTTACCTATCTGACTGGTATTCATGAAGATGTGGGAAAACAAAGCACCAAGAGACATGAGAAAAAACACAGGCATGAATCTGAAGATAAAGGGGAAATGGACCAGAAAATGGAGGGTGATGCTGGAGCAGATACGCGATTGGCACAAAGTGCTGATGATAACAAAGGACATGGCACCACAAGCTCTAAGTCAGAAAATGAACTCGCTTCCTTTTCTCTAGAACCATCAACCCTAGGGATGGAATCCCAGCACCAACCTGCTGAAGGAAGAAGAAAGAATCATGAGCATCCTGCGAGAAATCACGATGTAGTGCAGTCCGAAATCAGAGCTGTCCAGCTATCTTATCTTTATCTTGGTGCTATGAAGTCACTTAGTGTTCTTCTTAGTTGTAGTAAATATGCTGAACTACTGCTAATACCAAAGGTCCTGGCAGAAAATGGCCACAACTCTGATTGTGCTAGTTCTCCAGTTGTTCATGAAGACGTGGAAATGCGCGCTGCCTTGCAGTTCCTGATGCGACACATGGTGAAGCGGGCGGTCATGCGCTCACCTATCAAAAGAGCTCTAGGACTGGCAGATTTGGAACGAGCACAAGCCATGATCTACAAGTTAGTGGTTCATGGATTGCTGGAGGATCAGTTTGGCGGCAAACTTAAGCAAGGTACATTTCCAAAATTATGAAAGTATAGTGCTAAATTGTTTTGTATTTGTATTGAAATTATTAGGAACAATAGGGATACAAATGGCATAATCTTATAATTTCATAGTGGCTGTACTTTGGAGGAATCTTAATTGGACAGAGAAATTTTAGAGACCTTTTACTGCTTCTTAGCCATAATACTGATTGGGTTTTTTGGCCTTTTCTCCAGTTCCTTATGTTAAAAAAAAGTGAATGCAAATCACTCAATCAGAAACATAAGGCTTCCTAATTTTTCTTTATGCTTTTGAAAAATGAAAATGAGCAGTTCTGTATATATTTGTTAGAAGGATTTGTACATTGCACAAGTAAATGGTTTCTGTTATCATCTGGAAAGATTTACTTACTGTTTACCTTCAATCAGTGTGACAACAAGAGGACCATTTGTTTACTTAAGTCATTGTGTGAGTTTCCACTCACCTCAGGGGAGAATTTTTTATTTTATTCTTTGGAAGTTTAGGCACAGGTACATTTTACCTCTGCATTTTGCTAAGTTACATGAATGTTTCTGTAATGTCCTTATTCTGTTGCAGAAGTAGATCAGCAAGTAGAAGAAGGTGACCAGTCTCAGCAGGCCCAAACACCAGTTACAACCAGCCCTTCTGCTTCTAGCACAACATCTTTCATGAGCAGCTCTCTGGAGGATACTACCACTGCTACTACTCCAGTAACTGATACCGAAACTGTTCCTGCTTCCGAATCACCTGGTGTTATGCCTCTCAGTCTTCTTAGGTAAAATGTTTTCAACATATTTGATGTTGTGAGTACAGGAAACTAGTTTTGTAACTTCGATATAATGTCTGTCTTCAGCTTTCTGAAGCTTTGAGAACATTAATGCTTTTATTTGCTGTTAAGAGCTGCCTCCACAGGAGACAGAAGTTTGTTACTTTACTTTTGTGGTACATGCCTTTCTGAAAGTAAAAAGCTACTAAGCTTTTAATATGTACTATATGTATGTATATGTAGCATCTGAATTCTTCAGGACTGGAGAAAATACCTTTCTTCTGTTCTCCTTTAGTTCTCATTTTTATTTGATATAGTTTAAAATAAAAGTGTGAAATTCTGTATTTTAATTAATAGTTAAATAGTTTATTCTCAGACTAGAAGAGGTCTTAGTTTGCAAGGGGCTCCTCAGTCCTGTTTGTTTCATCCTACCCTCATGTACTAAAATGGAAGATGAAGCTAGTTAATCTGCAAAGGTTATTTGTCAGGTGGAAGGAAATCGGCTTTGCATTGACTGCAGTCCTGTTCTAAGTTTATTACTTTTGTTGAATGTCTGACTTCTGTTCTTAGAGGCTTTGTAAATGCAGTTTGACAAAAGCCAGAGCAAAGTCCTATCATCAGGACAGTGAAAGGAAAATACCTTACAAGGCACAACTAGTCTGGCTGAGTTCAGAACAAAACGTGGAAGTGAGCGGAGAGTTTACTTCTCTGTTATCTACTAGGAGAGCCCTTGGTCTGTGAGGTATTTTTAGGTGCATGTTTGGGAATTTAGCTGTCCGGGCAAAAAGATAAGAATGAGCCATTCCTACAGGGCTCCTCTCCCACCCCTCCAAATGTACGTATTATTCCTTACCCTTAGAAAATTCAGTTGCCATAAGGTGCACTTCACAAGTCGTGTTCCAGTTTGATGTATTTCTTGTGTCAGCCCTTTTCCAGGGTAGCTCTTTTTCATAGAAGTATATTGTTCTTTTTTAAAGGCAAATGTTCTCCAGTTATCCTACTACAACTGTACTTCCTGCACGACGTGCTCAGACTCCTCCAATATCTTCTTTACCAACATCTCCTTCAGACGAAGTTGGGAGGAGGCAAAGTTTGACTTCTCCTGATTCTCAGTCTGCAAGGCCTGCAAATCGTACAGGTATGCTTGTAGGCAGTGCAGACAAATGTGGACAGTTAGTAAGCTCACACAAGTTGTGTATAGCTTTTTAAGACATTGAAAACCAACAGAATTCCTTTTTAATACAAACTAGCATGCAAAGCATTGTTGCAAATGTTTTAGTGATTATCTTAGTGTCACTGTCTTTAGGGTCACTTAATCACAAAAAGCTGTGGACCGTCTCGCTGTAGACTTTATCAAGCAAACCAGATTAGTTTTTAAGATCTGTGGAATGGATTACAAACTGATGTGCACGTGTAAAACAAGAATGTGGTATTGCTGGTAATAACTTCAAGATGTTGATCTGATTTGAGTTTGTCTTAATGGTACCTTACCACTGTTTCATGCACTAATTTTCTAGCTTTTGGTAAACCACATGCCACATAGAGAACAGTAATTGGTGTATTGTATGATATGTACACTAGCATATATCCTTTCAATTAATCCTGCTTAAAATAGGTAGAAAGAGCTGTCCCACCCTCCTGGGCTCCTTGGGCTGCTCTCTGGAATGATTAAAGGTAATGAGAGGCTGCTGTTCATAGGCTTTTACTACTGCCTGCACTTTACTACTCGAAACAGAAATCTGTTCTCCTCCAGCTTGCATACAAAATGGGTTAACAAGGAAACTGAGCAAATTGTTGAGTGAGAATCTCAGATCTCTAAAGAACATCTGTGATGCAAAACAGTAATAAAAAATAAACGTTCAAGTCCATATGTATGTGTTCTATGAGGTATATTAAATGACTAGAAGAGACTGAGTTAAAAGTATATTCTTCAGATTACATACTCAGTGCTGAGAAATAAAGTCTGTGCTGACTTCCTTTTATTCTTGCTCTGACATCCATGCTATAATTTGACTCTTTCTGCTGTTTCTCTTGTTGCTTGGTGACTTGTCTGCTTAGTTTCATCTCTCATTTTTTTGATGAGATGACTTCTGGATCATGATACAGTGTTTACAAAAATGTTTGTCGGTATATTTAATGTCTCTGTTGATCAGGGGAAATTGTGTTTTCTGTTAAACTTTTTGAGCAGTAACTGATATTTTTAGAGTCTCTTGAGTCACTTTGCACGAAAGTATAGCCACAATCTGCAAAGATGTTTTTAGATATGTACTAGTAGCTTAGTAGAGGTCTGTTTCTGTTTCTTAAGAGGAATGTGTATCTGTGTGATATGACAGTGTTTGGAAATCTTGATGCTTCAGGCAAGGATAACTTTTATCTGGTCTGCTTACATATAAATGAAATAGGTAATTTGATGGAGTTTTAAATGGAAATAAACTCCTTAGAAATAGCTTTAAAAAAACTGTTCTTTAAATATTATGGGTGTCCTATTTGATTGAACTGACATAATACGTATGTTACTAATAAGAATAAACACCATCTGATTTCATTATGTCTTACCTTGTGTTGGAAACTAACAGAGAGGAGAGTACTGTTCCCTTATCTGAAGCTGACCTCCATCTTTGCCAAATCAGAATGAGGTTTGCTAAAGTGGAAAACACTAAAGAAAGATTTATGCACTCCACCTTTAACTTTTTGTCTTTTAAGCTTTGTCTGATCCAAGCAGCCGACTTTCCACATCCCCTCCTCCGCCTGCCATTGCTGTTCCGTTGTTAGAAATGGGATTCTCCCTCAGGCAGATTGCAAAAGCCATGGAAGCCACAGGTAATCAATAACTAAATTGATTTGAACTGAAAAATTAGATAAATATTACATTAAAATAAAATGTTTCATACTTCAGTTTTTAAATTCTGTAACTGTTGTGTCTTAAATTTTGTCAGTGTGAGTAAAAAAATGAATTTTTTACCATCAGTGATGTAACACAATTTTAAAGAGTGGGTCTCCTGCTTTCAGGTGCCAGAGGAGAAGCAGATGCTCAGAATATCACAGTGCTGGCTATGTGGATGATAGAGCACCCTGGAAATGAAGATGATGAAGAACCTCAGTCAGAAGTGACTGCGGATGCACGACATGGGACAATCGTCTCTGGAAGTGGTGGAAAATCTAGTGATCATTGTTATTTGCAGTCACCAGGTGATATCCCTTCTGCTGATGCCACTGAAATGGAAGAAGGCTTTAGTGAAAGGTAAAATGCAGTTTTCTTCCAATTTCAGTAAGAGATTTCAAGGTATTAGAAGTCTGGCATGTTCATTGTTGCTGACAGAAAATATTGTAGTTCCACTTCTGGATTTTGTTACATTAGTAAAAGCAAAGATGCAATTACATTAGGTCTGTGCTATGTGTTTACTTTCCTGTGCTGTGTATGCACCGAACTGGAAAAGAATGTGATTGAGCATCCTTCCTTCAGAAAAAGAGAAAGGGTAAACAAAGGCATGTAGCTTCCATTTTACCAGCGAGAGAAGTAGTGATAAAGCAAAAATTAATTGGAGGATGGGTTTTTTTTCTTTGGTTGTTTTTTTTTTCTTCAGTATATTTGTGGTATTTTCCTACAGTTTTGAAGAAATTCTTCAGTTGTCCAGAGAGGATGAAACTGAATTAAGTTTACATTCTCAGCCATATTCACAACCTTAGATGTAAATTCTATGTTAATTGAGGAAGAAAGATTTTATTATTTTAATCCTAAAAATGTTAGTTTCATTGTTAACTGACACTTGCTAGGGATCGTACCAGCTTTTTGTTAATAAAGAGGATGAGAATTGCAACATGTTTAAGACTACTTTTGTTCAAATTCCTTGATCCTAATGAGAAATGTACTTGTAGGTTTCCTTAATTACATTGTCCCAAGTAAAATGTCATTTCATAGAGAACTCACAGATTTCATTTGAGAAAAATAAACTAACAAGTGTTACTGAGTAAGTTAATACCCTCCCCTCCCCTTTTTTTTTCTCCGCAAAAGGTGTTGATCAAAAGGCAAAATGGCTGATGCAGGGACGAAAGTGTTGATTATATTTCTTTAAAAAAGAAATGAAGAAACCTAGGTTAGGCTGTAGTTAACACAGCATAAAATGAATGTTCTCCTAACGTTTCTGCAATGCTTAGGCACTATGGAAGCATTGCTGCATCTCATTGTAAGTAAATCTCATGGTCAGAAAGACAATAGATGTGTGCTGTAGTGGAAAAGAAAAATCTTGGATTCTAAAATCCTTGTTTCTCCTGCTGTGAAAGAAAGGAAAAACCCCCAAAATATGATCTTAATATTTTTGCCTAGCTACTTTATGCAGCTGTTTAAAACTTGTTTTGATTTACCTATTAATTACAAATTCTTGTAGCCCTGATAATATGGATCATGCAGATAATGCAGCTTCTGCAAGTGGACCTCCTTCTAGAAGTCGATCATCTGTAACAAGGAGACACAAGTTTGATTTAGCTGCCCGAACACTGCTAGCACGTGCAGGTAGGTGTTCTAAAACACTTCCAAGGTCTTTGCTTATCCGGTAAATGAGGATGATAGGTATTGGTACCTAGCATGGAAGTTACGCAAGTCTGCTTTTTGTATGTGCATCAGTGTATCTTTAGCTTAAGTGTTTTACAGGGTAAATGAGTATATTATGCTTATGAGTCTAAAAACAAGGCAAAAGAAAACTGCAAGTGCATTGATGTTTATGACATGCAAAATGAAAGTACTATTTTCTTTTTTCCTTGAGCGGGATTATACCGCTCCGTACAGGCACACAGGAATCAGAGTCGAAGAGAAGGGATATCTTTGCAGCAAGATCCAGGGGCTCTCTATGACTTCAACTTGGACGAGGAGCTGGAAATTGACCTTGATGATGAAGCAATGGAAGCTATGTTTGGTCAAGACCTGGCTAGTGATAATGATATTCTGGGAATGTGGATCCCGGAGGTATTGGATTGGCCTACCTGGGTGTGTGTGACTGCAGCGGGGGCTGCTTTAACTTACTGCTTTTTGCATGTTTGCATTTTTTTTCAAGTAACATGCATAAGTTTATAACTTGATTTAAAATATCTTACTGGAAGCCAGCAGTGCTAAAATTGTATGTTCCGTAGCTTCACTTTTAGATTAAGAATTGTGCTTTCTTGTGTTTCTTACTCTGCTATGCTACGTGTACGTAGCTTTTCTTCCCTCTTCCCTGAAACATGACAACAGAACTAGTGTGGTTGTTTTGATGCTACTTAGAAAGCAAGTTAGGTATTCCAGATTGTTTGCCACTGTATGGGATAACAAACACAGTAGCGTATTTCTGTTCAATTTAAAATAATGATATTATTAATAACAGTAGTAATAATAAATCTGATCTGTAGCAACATAATTTGCACTTGAATCAGTTTTACCCTCTTAATTTAGTTATGTCATGTGTATCTCAGCCTCTGAGAAGGATCTATTGAGGGTCCTCACTCAATTGTTGTATAGCCTACTCAAAGTACATTTGAGATGGAAGAGAAATATATTAATTGTAGTTTGTTAGTCTTTGGATTATCCATTTTAGTTTAACAAGCAACCTACAAGACTGAACTTTCAGCTCCTCGTTATAATGTTACCTGATTCTGGTATGGAAACAAGGCTCAGTACGCATATGTGATCTTCAAAAAGCTTGCTTCCCTGGAGCATCTTGATGAAGTTACTTAGGACAGCAATGTAATTCTAGAAGAGTGAATTCTAAATTCAGACAACATCTCAGACTGTATTGACAGAAATTATTATTTCGCTCAGTAAATGTAAAGGCTGATTGTCTGGAAACAGTGGATTCGTCTTTGACAGGTCTAGTCTCAGTCAAGTTCTGAGGAGAAGAACAAGGTAACTTAAAGACGATGTGAAATGTGAACTAGTGAAGTTGTGCGTGAAAAGTAATGCCATCTAGAATTTTGTTAGTCAAACCTGTAATGAAATAGGAAAATCTCATCCCTTGAGACTTTACATCCCAATGTTTTTCTTCTGAGGTGATCTGCTCTTCAGTGTGTCACAAATTGTCTATTTCTGCTTTGCATTTTTGCAGTTTAACCATACAAATCCTGCTCTGTGTAATAGAAATGGGCAGGAACATCCACCTAACAGTGTTGGCGTATTTTTTGTATCTAACACGAGGATACTTTTTCTGTAAAAGTAACATGAAAATCTTATTATACAGCATGTTTGTGAATCTGAAGACAGAGAAGAAGTAGTGGTTTGTGAACTGTGTGAATCAAGTGTCGTCAGCTTCAATCAACACATGAAAAGAAATCATCCAGGCTGTGGTCGCAGTGCCAATCGTCAGGGCTATCGTAGCAATGGCTCTTACGTGGATGGATGGTTTGGTGGTGAATGTGGAAGTGGAAATCCTTACTATTTACTGTGTGGTGTCTGCAGAGAGAAGTACTTAGCCTTGAAGAGTAAATCTAAAACATCAACTTCAGAAAGGTACAGAAATAAAAGACAGGGAAACACTGTACATGAAGAAAAAAGTAACTTAAAAACATTTACTAACGTATGAATATGGAGAATTTGAAGAAAAAATTCTAGTAGAACTGTTATCTTCAACTAAGGCTTGAAATCTTTGTCTTCATTATTTTTTTAATAGAAAAAGGAATTGTTTCTTGAAGTCTTGCCTAGTGTTTTTGATTCTGAAAAACTTTTTAATTTTTTTCTGAAAATTCCAGTATTTTTATGAACCTTTTCCATATTCATACTGCAAAATACTTCCCCTCTCCTTACACGCTTTTAGAAGCCCTTTTTATTGATTTCTCTGTTGGCAGTCATTTCCAGGAGTCATATGTATGTTGAGATACAGCAAATTAACCTTGCAGTAAACCAAGTTTAAAATTGGTGTGCATACATGTAAATGATAAGAGCCATTTAGTTGTTTTCTGTGTTCTTTTTTTCATACAGGTACAAAGGCCAGGCTCCTGATTTAATAGGTAAACAAGACAGTGTCTATGAAGGTACGTTTTTAAATTTTTGAAGGTACTGAATACTTAACAAGTACAAAATGTTTTTATTTTTCCATAGACAGAAATGCCAATGAACAGATAGCAAAACTGTACTTGAAGAAACCTT
The DNA here is from genome assembly GCA_013396635.1 of Penelope pileata. Taxonomy (NCBI): domain Eukaryota; kingdom Metazoa; phylum Chordata; class Aves; order Galliformes; family Cracidae; genus Penelope; species Penelope pileata. The sequence continues at coordinate 280,435 of WBMW01001092.1, forward strand.
CAGACTAGATTTAGTGTTTTCCTTGTTGTTTTTAAGTGTAAATGGAAACAAATCCAAGATGTGTTCCCCTGTATTTCACCTACTGGCTTTTAATTAAGTTTTGTCAATGAGGTGGTGGGGGTTGATGTTATGTCCAGAACTGCACATACAGAGTCTAACATTCAAATACGTGTCTTTGGCTGCCTCGTTAGGAGAGATTAATTAGCTTAAGTTGGCCTCTTAAAATGTTGACCTTAGGTTTACTCTTCCTTCTACCTTTTTGCTAGCTGAGAATGTCTCAAGAATGTCTTTCAAACAGGTTATTTCTATTAACTGCAGAAAGTCTTTCTCAGGTCTTTGTATCTGGGCCTCTCTGTAGATTGTATGATCACAATTATGTGAGTTGCCAGACTTGTAGATTTAAATGTAAGTGAGCGTTCCAGAACTTAAGGGCAAGTTTTTGTCTTCCAGCAGATAAATGCTGTTGAGATTCTACTGTATGGAGAATGAGCTAGAGAGGGAGAGAGAAGTAAATTGAAGTTGATGTCTGCGTAAATGACTAGGAAGTCAGTGGAGTAGTGGAGTACATAACTGAGTTACAGTTACAGGGATGGGGTGTGAGCTGGCTTGTGGGAAAGAAAAGCCTGGATGGTACAGTAATGACCTAAGAACTTGTAGACACTAGAAATTTCTCATACCTGTCTTTGCTGTTCAGTCCTTTGGATTATACACCTGTTGCCATGATTTAAAGCGCTTCTCTGTGTCCACGCTTAATGTATTCCAGGTTTGGGAGTTGTCTTGTGCTCGGTACAATGACCTCTTGTTTCTGTGTTGTAAAAACCAGTTGGATGCTTCAGACAATCTTCCATGAAATTTCTATGCAGTAGAAATAAAGACCAGATTTAATGGAGAAGCGCAAGAGGAGGGTTTTGTTTTTCTGGTTCACTGTGTTGTGCCTATGGCAACATCTGAAGACCAGAGTTAAGACTACTAAGTTGCAGATTGTAATTCATAGTTTATACCCTGTGTCAATTTTTTTAATTCACTGAAATTGTTTACTACTTTCAGATTCTGTAACTAAGTTTAATTGTATTTCTCCCATTTTAGAAGACTGGGATATGTTAGATGTAGATGAAGATGAAAAGCTGACAGGAGAAGAGGAGTTTGAATTACTGGCTGGACCTCTTGGGTTAAATGATCGACGTATTGTACCTGAACCTGTACAGTTCCCTGACAGTGACCCTCTAGGTGCATCAGTTGCAATGGTGACAGCCACCAACAGTATGGAAGAAACATTGATGCAAATAGGTAAATTTGATATGAGTTTCATTCAGGGAATGAATACATCCTCTTTGGTGTGATTTTATAGGAACGATGCAGAAATGTTTTGTCAGTCGTTCCTGTTTTCCAGTTTCATGAGGAAACAGAGATTCTGAATTTTCCTTTTATTATAAGACAGTTAGTAAGGAGTGAGAGGCATTTTTGTTGGCAGAAAGCTTAAAGGTTTCTAAAAAACTGTGACCAAAGTTTTGCAATGAATGCCAGTAATGTGTTTTTCACAACTCAAAGATTCATGGATTTGAGATTTACTAACCATCATACTGAAATGCAAAATCAATATTTAACTCTTGTTGACTCCTTTAAATGGGCAAGGGAAGCAGAGCAATTAACATTAACTTAAGTAATGTCAAATTGATACTTATCTAGCTTTGGAAATAAATAATTAAATTCTGTAGAATTTCAGGAGCGTATTTTCGTCTCAGTCATTATTGCTGTACTTCTGTATGTATATGTTGAAAACGGAGGCCTTTTTTAAAGGAACCTGTGCCAAATTTGCTTCTGTGCTTATTACTCTATGATGTTTTGTTCTTCTTTAAACACTAACACAAATTGTTGTTTCCAAGGCTGTCATGGCTCTATAGAAAAAAGCTCTTCTGGCAGGATAACCTTAGGAGAACAAGCAGCAGCCCTAGTAAATCCACATGACCGTGTTATGGCCCTAAGAAGAGTGACAGCTGCTGCACAAGTCCTCCTTGCAAGAACTATGGTTATGAGAGCACTTTCACTTTTGTCTGTCAGGTTTGTGGCATTCTTGACATCACTGTTTTTCATTTGGAAGTTATGCTTAGTGCAGATGCAGTTTTAGTATTTATTTGGGGAAGTGATACTCATATACATAAATCATATTGTTAAAAGAGAAAGTTTTGATGATTTTGTTTTTTTTAACTCTACCTTCAAACTTACGAAAGAGACTTCTACGTCCTATATGGAGAGCAGACTCCAGTCATATCAGCCACTCAAAACGATTCAGTATTTGCCAGTTCACTTTTGTTCAAGACAAGCATTAGAAATAGAAGATAAACATTACAAGAAAGAAGATGCAGTGCAGGAGTTGATGGGATATGAGGATGTGAAGAAGTCACAGAAATCTGACATGCATATTGCCATACTGTAATTGTAAACATGAATTATCCATATAACTTTGTCTGTGAGTGATTCCAGCTAAACACATGGATTTTTGCTAGGGCAAGAGTATAATATTTTTTATCTTCACCCTTAACTTAAAAGGAATGGAGGGGGCTGCAGCTTCATTTCTCTCTGTTCCCCTTTCACCTTAATGGTAACGCTATCCAGCTAACCAGGCAGGTAGTGTTCACTAATGGTTTGGGAATAGTTTTGTGCAAATACAATTTTATCTATAAATATGCTAAGAAAACCAAGAGCATTTGTGTTCATTTTTGACAGTGGTTCCAGTTGTAGCCTGGCAGCTGGTCTTGAATCCTTGGGATTAACAGACATCAGAACTTTGGTTCGTTTAATGTGCCTCGCTGCAGCAGGAAGAGCAGGACTCTCCACAAGTCCATCCACTGTGTCAAGTTCAACAGAGCGATCTAGAGGAATTCACAGCAAAACAAACAAGCCTATATCTTGTCTTGCCTATCTGAGTACAGCAGTGGGCTGTTTGGCATCAAACACTCCTAGTGCTGCTAAACTTCTGGTCCAGTTATGTACGCAGGTATGACTGTTATATATTAAATATATATTTGTTGAACTACTTCCACGTGAGATGAAGCAATCCATTTTGAATATATTGATAAACTGTGCTTTATCTTCTGAACTGAGACTGCCCTCACTTTGGGGATCCTCTTAGAGTTGTTTGTGACTCAGCACAAAGTTTTACATTTGGTGAAGATCTTATATCCTTACACTTTTTTGCTGAGTACTCTTTCCAATGGAGAAAAATGGATGTGCTTTTTGTATTCGTAGGATTTTCTCATAAAAATTTGGATTTTTTTAACTGAGTCAGTTGTGGAACATAGATTGTATTTAGAGATGATCTACAGCTGGGGAAATGCAGCAGGGCTTCATACATATGTAGAGACTTGCATGCTATCGGAGGAATTACTTATTTTGTTCTTCTGAGTTTGAAATAGAGTCATGGATTAATGAGTTTTTTGGATGAAACAATGAACTTTGTTGCACATTACTGCTTTTTATCCCAGGCGCAATAATTTTGTAAAAAGTTCTCCTAGAAGTTCCTTAGTTCTTGCTGGTATTTGTGGTTATTTGATATTGATATTTGTTATTTATAGACTGACTGATCCCTGGATTTTTTTTCCAAAAAAAAATTGCCAAACTTAAAACTGGGGGATTTGTTCAACTAAAAGTGTTTTTCAGAATTGATTTTTTTTTGCTTGTTCTGATTTATTTATTTATTTATTATTTTTAGAATTTGATTTCTGCAGCAACTGGTGTAAACTTGACAACAGTTGATGATCCAATTCAACGAAAATTTCTGCCAAGCTTTTTAAGAGGAATTGCTGAAGAAAACAAACTTGTAACATCTCCGAATTTTGTGGTTACTCAGGCACTTGTAGCATTGCTGGCAGACAAAGGGGCCAAACTGAGGCCAAATTATGATAAAGCAGAAATTGAAAAGAAAGGTATGATAAGGCTTTTATTTATTCTAAACGTTTAATTACTAAATCTTCTATCTCTCATTTCTATTTAAGGAAAGATGCTAGAGTAATCTATCAATAAATTTGCTCTCAAGAATGTTTTAATTAAAGTAGTCTTATAGTTTGTTGTTCAAACTACTTAGAAATACGGTTTTATTACTTAACTACGTTTTCTGATATATTCAAAGCCATATAGGTATGGCATTCAGCCTCAGTTGTGCCACATAATGAAATTAAGGGAAATAACAGCTGATTCCTGGCACCCAAGTACTTTTCTGTCTTTGGTGCACGAAACGTCGTTAACTCTGCTGTGAGATGTTGGGGAACTGAAAAGCAGCTGCTGTGCCTCCACACCAGACTGTTGCTTTGTTCAGAGGAGGGAAGGACAGTAATTAGAGCAGCTTCTCTCTGTCAGAGGAAGCATTTTGCTGTTTAGACAGCACTTGTTCTTTGAATTACGATTTTACATATGGTGGGAATAAGACTAGTCATAGTTTTCTTGTTAAAATTTTTTTGTATGTGAAATTTTTAGGGGTGCTCTTTTCTCTTGTTATCAGAAGAGGTTTTTTTTCCTAATAATGTGATTGCAACATTCTTAGAAAATGCTTGTTAATCTCTTTCTTTTTTCTGGAAATTATGGCTAATGCTGTGTTCATTTGTGTACTTCTGTTTGGTACTCATCTAGGCATCATCTCATTGTTTTGTTTAAGCAGGTTTAATTGCCCATTTGTATGCCCATCCTTCCTATGATCCTTCTGCTGTAGGCCCTCTGGAGCTGGCTAATGCACTAGCAGCCTGCTGCCTCTCTTCAAGGTTATCTTCACAACATAGGCAGTGGGCTGCGCAGCAGCTGGTGCGAACTCTTGCAGCTCACGATCGAGATAATCAAACTATTCCTCAGACCCTCGCTGATATGGGGGGAGACTTACGAAAATGTTCCTTCATAAAATTGGAAGCTCACCAGAATAAGGTAAGCACAGTTCCTCCCAGAATTGCATCAATTTTAATGTTCTACTTTCTTTTATAGGTTACCAAAAAAAGAAAAAAGTTATTTTACAAATACGCCAACAGAAATGATTTCCCACAAAATGTATTATTTTGGTGATAAAGTATATTATGGCTTGAGGGTGTCTCTGTTACAAACAAGTACCTACCTTCTTTGAAGCTTCTGTTGAAAGAGACATTAAACCATTCTCACAGTGTACTAAGTCAGTAGAATCATTGGTCTTTTCTTGGAGTAGATCTTAATTTGCAGTAATTTTTCTGTCATAGTAGTTAACATCTTTTTCTGGGCATGGGTCTGAAGAAAGTACAACATCCTTATAAAATACAGTACACAATACTGTAAATGTAGAAAGGTGTTTGACAGTTACAGTGCATTTCAGTGATGTAGCCAGTGCTCTCTCCTGGTAGTTAAAGTTTGCATTAATATTAGTGGACAAATCTACCTAAGCTTTAGGTTTAAACTCCAGTTTTGCCATAATCACTTCAATATTTATAGGTCATGACATGTGTTTGGTGCAACAAAAAGGGGCTTCTGGCTACTAGTGGAAATGATGGCACCATAAGAGTATGGAACGTTACCAAGAAGCAGTACTCACTGCAACAAACATGCGTGCTCAACAAATTGTAAGTCAATTTGGTATACGTGTCAGATATTTAACTTAAGTTGCAATTGGGAAGAAAATGAAAAAAACCAATCCTGCAATTTCTTCTGCATGGACATGTGCATTGCAGGGGAGTTGGACTAGATGGCCTTTAGGGGTCTCTTCCAACTCTAAGGATTCTATGATTCTATGTCATTCTTTCATCTTTTTTTTTTTTTTTTCCCCCCTGGGATTGTTTCTGTGTTTATGGCAGGCAATGCAACTTAAGTAGCTTAAAACTGAGAACAGAACTTAAGTATCATGCTGATAAGAGTCAGTATACAGAGATCATGTTAAAACTGTTAAAAAATTTTCTTAATAATTTCATCTGATCATGAATGGGTAAAATAAAAACTAAAGACTGCTATACATGAGAAAAAAAAAGGTGAAATATCTCCTCATTAGATTCTAGTGAGCAGTTAAAATATGTAACGTGATAATTACAAATGTAGCAGTTTCAGTCAAGTGTGAAAAAAGAATTTGTGACTTCTGGGCTTTGGGAACTAAGAGTTCCTGCTGCTCCTTCGTGACATTGGCTGGGAAGTACTTTTCTATCATTTGGATGTGTCCAAAAAAAAAAAAAGAAAAATATTAAAATCTGATTCCATAGTACAGCTTATGTGAGTTAACTGGGGAATGAAGAAACAACAGTGAACTAGAAGGTTATTTCACAATTTTGTTTTTTTTGATTTTGTTTGATGCTGCTTATTCTGTAACTTGGAGTTGTTTTAAATAGAATGTAGAACTATGAGCAGAAAAAAACAGTTATTATGTAAATCTGCAGTGATAACAGAAAGACTTGGGATTTCAATTTGGATTTTTCTTGAATTCTGTTTTCCTGTCTGCCTGAAGGAAATGCCCTTTTAAAGTCATGTTATTCTATTCTGTTATAGAGAAGGTGATTCTGAAGAAAGTCTGGGGTCCCCCAGTGACCTTAGTTTGTCACTTGTCTGTTGGAGCATCAGTGGCAAGTACCTGGCTGGAGCTACAGAAAAGATGGTGAACATCTGGCAAGTCAATGGTATGCCCTGACTGCATGTGAACACTTTACAGTAGAATGTATTTCTAAATAAAGCTGCTAAGTTATTGAATGAATGCTTACCTAAGTATTCATGTGTACTCTCCAATTCAAGTGCCTGCCATTTCCCATAGTATCTTTTCAACCTATTTAGTTGGATAAAGACACTAAACACAAATCAATGCATGTCTTAAAGTTAATTGGATGGAAAACTGAGCACCAGATATAAGTCCTTGTTGTCTCTGATGTTTAGATTTGAGGCTCGACCACTTCTGGTGATCTCTGTTTGCAAATACTGTGTTTCCCCATAGTCCACAAGACTGACCATCTTCAAAGGGCAAGGAGAATGCCAAAATTGGCTGAAACAGATGCAGGGGTGGCTGGTGACAGTGCTCAGTGGGATGGAAAACCTTATTTTGAGAGTAGAATGTGTGAGCGTTTATTTAGTTGAACAAAAGAGTCTGGGTGGAGTAACAGTATAAATTGATACATTAGGAAGGTAAACACTGGGAAGAAGCTCAGGTAGCAAAAGCAGCTGCATAAGCAAATGGGGATAGTGTTGACACAAGAAGAAATGGAAATAAATAGGCCATAAATAACTTCAGGAGAGATTCTGGTGTTAAAAGGATTGTCACTCCTCCTTATAAACTGTTTGATAACACAACTGGGAAAGAGATACTTTAATTAGATAAAAGTAGATTAAATTAGATAAGTTTATGAAATTGCATTGTAATAGGGAGGACTGATACTGATCCAGAAGGGCCCTTCTTAATTCCTTGATTCAGTTTGCAAGCGTCTTTAAGTGGATTCTCAAACATCTTTCCTGTCATTTGTGCTGCACTAGACTAATCTGCCATAATAACTCCAAAACTCCTCAGGGAAGACTATTAGTCACTTTGTCACTTGTAATCTGTGAAACATTGTTCTGTTGTTTTGCACTTGTGAAACCCTGTCCATGTTAATAGCTAGTCCACAGGAGAAGTGTAAATGGTCTGAGTGCTGAAGAATTTAGTGTTCTCCTATAACAAATTTATTTAACTTGACTGAACATTGGTATTTGTTAGCTAGATTTTATGTCTGTGTAGGTTAATGATCCACTGCTTTATAGCCTCATAACTTACGTGAATTTGTAGTACATTCTAGCTGTAGATAGAGTTTTTTGGTATTTTCCCATGAAAAGTATTTCTGTTGTATTGGTTTTTTTTATGAACTGGTTTCAAAACATGTTTTGGCTTCCTAGGAGGAAAAGGATTGTTAGATCTTCAGCCTCACTGGGTGTCTGCACTAGCTTGGCCAGAAGAAGGGCCAGCTGCAGCATGGAAGGGAGAATTGTTGTTAATTGGTCGTATGGATGGATCTCTTGGACTTATTGAAGTTGTGGACATTTCAACCATGCACCGGATAGAACTGGAACACTGTTACAGAAAGGATGGTAGGTGACTGTAACAGTATTTAAGGAAGGGTTAAAATTAGGAGTGCTCCCCCCATGCACCTCGTGGATTTTTTGCAGTTTCTCCTTTGTCTACAGCTGGCATGTAGACATATCATTTGAATTCCATGATTGCTGCTGTTTTTCTTTATAGTTCCAGTCACAGGGGACATAAAGTAACAAATCTTAAGCAGCATTTTGTGGTTTTCCAAATTGCTTCTTCAAGAAATAGGCAATTTTGGGGGCAGAATCAATGTAGGCACTATGTTCTAGCGAAGGCTGAAGTTACTTTCAGTGCTGCTTTCAGTGTATCTCTGATACATGTATAGGAATTCTGTATACTTTGTTCTTTCCCTAGCACAGCTCTTTTTGCCACGTGAAGAATATATATCCAAGTATTTTAATGAAGGAAAATGGAAAAAAAACCTACAAAATTATCTCAACAGCTGTGATTACAATGGCATTCACTTTTCTCTCTGCTATACAAATTCAAGAAAATTTTCAGACAAAAAATGTCAAGTAACCTAAGTTGAGGGGAAGTTGTTATGCTGTTAATATTTTAGGCAATCGCACTGTCAAAACCTTTTGGCGGGAGTGACGTTCAATTTAGTTTAATTAAGTTTTTTGTTTTCTGTTTGCATAGTTTCTGTCACATGCCTGGCCTGGTTCAGTGAAGACAGACCATTTGCAGTTGGCTATTCAGATGGAAAGTTGCTAATAGGAACAAAGGAACCACTAGAAAAAGGAGAAATCGTTCTGGTTGATGCACACAAGGTAGTTAGTCATTTTAAAATTAATCTATGATTTCTGCAGGTAAGGATCCATTTAAGCTGTTTTCTGTTTTTGAAAGCTATTTATGAAAACAAATGCAGATTATCTGTTTCTGATACATTAAACACAGTAGAGTGTAGAGGAACAGTCTACCAAATTTAAAAAAGAAGAGTGAGAGTTATAGTCTTTTTGCTATTAGAGGTCACAGAGCCTATGTAGATGCAGCAGTGGAAGTGTATGAAGGGCGTGTCTGGATTCAAAGACTTGATTTGTAGCAGTACTTATAGTAGTACATTTTAATTTTGGTCTTGTCACATATTTTTGTAGGACTTAAATTACTATGCAAAGCAAAAATCTTTTTCAAAATATGCAGCCACAAAGGGTTTTGATCCTTTGCTTTATTGTATGTAATAAAAAGTCATTAATGACTAGACTAATGGGTTGTTAGGCTAAGAAGAGAATTCTCAAAGTGGAACGTCTTGAGTACTTCCATGAATTGATCTTGGGATTTGAAGTATGGTAGTCACAGAAGTGAGCATACTGTGATAATAAAACGATAATTCTCTTTTCCATTGTGGGCTGTTCTCTTTTTCTATGTCAGCTAGCCTCAGCACTACATCTGATCCTTTACCTAATACACTTATGAAGCCACTACTGTTAAGGTAATAGACAATATAAAAAAATTGAGAGTTCTGAGTATTGTTATGAATTCATATTTGAAAGTCATTATTTCTGCTTGTTAAAATTTGAGAAGAAAAACGTTCTTTGTTATTAAAAATTAAACAATTCTGACAATTGAATTTTCTGTGTTCCTACTGTGTTACCTCCTACCAACTTTGAATTTTTTAAAATCTAATAGGATGTCATTGTTAGTATGAAGTGGGATCCAACTGGTAAGATTCTCCTGACGTGTGCCAAAGAAGAAACAGTGAAACTCTGGGGATGTATGGGAGGGTCTTGGAGACGTCTGCATTCACTGCCCCATCCAGCTCTTGTGAATGGCATTGCCTGGTGTGCTCTTCCAGGGAAAGGTCCCAAGTTGCAGCTTCTGCTAGCCACGTATGTAATTTTGTTTGGTTGGTTATTTTAGCTCTATTGTACTTTTTTTCCTACTGGTCATTAATGTCAAGAGCAAGGGAAAGTTTTGTGTTTTTTCGAGTGCCATGTACTTAGTAAGCCAGTTTTCATGAGAACTATAAAGCACCAGAATTCAAATGAAAAGTGTGGCTCTGGCCATGTTGCTAGTTGTTTTCTCTGCGCTGTAAGACCTGTGCATGGCAGACCTGTGCTTGAAATTTGTTGTTTTCCTGCAAATACTATTTTTTGTGAGAATATGATGTTATTAAAACTTGGAAAACTATGAGGTGGGGAATGGGAAGATAGGGAATGGAATAGAAGGAATGTTTTTATCCATTGTTTGCATGCCTTTCCACTTTAGATGGATGGATTGATGTAGCTTTATAGGAAGGTAGTGATGACTGATGTTTTTAGGACATTTTGTTAGTTAATACTTTGTATTAATACCTTTACTTTGTTTTTCTGATTTATCCTGACTTCCTTCAGAGGATGCCACAATGGTTTGGTGTGTGTCTGGACTGTTCCCCAGGACATAGTAGTCACATTGCAGACCAGCTCAGCATACTCCGAGGGATGGTGGGACCAAGAAACAAGTGCCAAGGTAGAAGGAATAGACGTAGTGTTTAAGAAATTCTCTTTGCTTGCTCTGAAGTTGGGGAGGAGGTGAACAAGTGACTCAAATCTCAAATTTACTGAGGGAAGATATTTGGTTTTAAAAAAAAGGAAGTTTATATTACATTTGTATGTGTGTAGGCATTTTCAGAACAGGAACTGAAAAATCACAGATTTGAGTGAATTTTACTTCACTAACAATTATATTCTTGACTACTTATATTTTTTAAAAAGTTGATACCCTTATGCTAAAACTCAGAGTATAAAATTGTTTCTAGATAAAATTAAGATAAATTTCACCTGTGTTACATCAGAGTAATGCAGTTTTTAATGTTGATGGCATTTTCTATGAGGAGAAAAGATGATAATGTGACAAAGATGATTTTGAACTTGTTTACTATCTTACAGAAATTACTACATCTCTACAAATGTTTGGTATTTATTACAGAATATAGAAGCTAAATTATGCTATTCCTTTTTCTGTAAGAAATTCATGGTGTTCCATAACTTTGAAATAATTTTCAGGATGGATACAGAAAAGCAGTAGAAGTCAAGTGTGTATTTCAACTGAGAGGACATATTACTCCTGTTCGGACTGTTGCATTCAGTCCTGATGGGCTGGCATTGGTGTCTGGTGGCCTTGGCGGTCTCATGAATATTTGGTCTTTACGGGTAAGATCCTCTTAGAGGTATCATGGCTATTTTTTTTAGTTTAACTATCTCAAATAGTGAGGGCGTCAGACTTTCTGTTTTTTTTTCCAGTATGTTACCACCATGAGAGAAAACATAGTATGAAGTAATAGTAAAATGTAAAAAATAGTAAAATAGTAAAATGTTATACTTAAAAAATATAAATTTAAATTACACTTAATATTTAAGTATTTTATATACTATGGTGCTACTACTTGTCCACTCTTTAGTCTTAGTCATATCAGTTAGGCTTTGCAGAAGCAGCCACTCTCTTGTTATAGATGGGAACTATATATGTGTACTGCGGGAACTTTTCCAAGGATCAGAAAACATTTGTTATAAAACACTTCTGAATCCTTTATGTTATGTTATCTCCTTAGAATGACGGAAGAGCTAGCTAGATTTTTGCTTTTAGTGTAGACATTTCAATTTTTAAGAAGTTATAGAACAGCTTGGAGAATATCATTCCTTAGGAATGTGCTTTGTGTGTATTTAAATAGAAATGTAGCAGTGTGCACATACTGACACAGAGCTCTTCTTTCCTTAGGATGGCTCAGTTCTACAGAGCGTTGTGATAGGTTCTGGTGCTATTCAGACTGCGGTGTGGATACCTGAGGTTGGAGTAGCTGCATGCTCTAACAGATCAAAGGTGATGCTGCGTGTTGAAGTCATCTGACAGTATCTTGTATTAGGCTTAGGGTTAATTAAGTGTTAAGTTATTTAAGTATTGTCTTATTGAAAGACAATTCCATTTATTGTTTTTTAAGAACTGTGCAGGCAGAGCCTATCTCTGTTTATTGGCTTGTGTTATGTAAGCCTGCTTGTTTACAGAGCAGCTGGGGTAACTGAGAGTCTGTATAACTGTTACATTTTCAAGATACATTGTTTTGACTTTGAACTGCCACCTGAACCTAAAAAGACTTTTTTTTTTTTAAATATATATTTTTTAAAATATCCCATGTTCAATTTTGGGCAGTAGAGGAGGAGGAGTCCTTCTGAATTGGTGGTTATAAAGGATGCTGCACATTGGTGATATCAGCATTTCTGTTATTGACAGCAACTGTAAATGGGCCACAGAAACAGGATAAAGACACTTTATTTGTGCAGCATGAAGAAATGATTTTTCCCCCAAGAAATAAGATACCTCAGTGATTTAATTTAATCTAAATCTGCCTCAATCTCAAATTTTTTTTTAAGGAGCAGCAGAATTTACTTCAATGTTTCCTGTGTCAAAAACTGATGGTATCTGAACAGAAGTTTCATAGGTGGCAATATGGTGGCAATATCTAGAAAACATGCATGAGTCCCCCACTTCCTCAAGTGGTTAAAAAACAAAGCAAAACACAAAAAACAGCTGACTATTCCAAAATATTGCATTTTTGTGAATGAAGATGAATATGGCACAAGTTATGGCCCCTGACAGTAGTCATGCTGTATTTGGTTCTGAGTGTTTTGAGATTCTTTGAAAGTCCCTCCTGAGTTCAGCCCAGATGTTGAAGGTCATATTATGAAACAAAACCTTAGAACTAAGGTTACACTTGTAATCACTGAAAATAACTGTTTGTTATTGACATCTGTGTACGTTCTTCCTTGAAATTATAATCATAAGATTATAATTGAGAATGTAACAGGAGCAGATGAGGAAGCGACAATATGGAAAGAGCTACTCCATAGTGTTTTTCAGCAGATTGTTCGCCAAAAGAGAGAATACTGTGCAAGCTTGTGTATTTTCTGTCCCCTTTGGAAACTAATATAATTAGTGGTAAATAAATTGGAGCAGAACAATCCTGTTTTATGAATTGTTATTTTTTAACATGTCTTATGTCTGCTGTTAAACAGGATGTGTTGGTAGTGAACTGTACATCAGAGTGGATATCTTCCAATCACATCCTTGCAACATGTAGGACTGCACTGAAACAGCAAGGAGTTCTAGGATTAAATATGGCTCCCTGCATGCGAGCTTTCTTGGAACGTTTGCCAATAATGCTGCAGGAGCAGTATGCTTATGAAAAGGTAAGAGTTAATGAGAACACCTAATTCATGTCTCTCTTGATCACCGCTTGAATCTCATCTGGTTGCGTTTCAATACTGAGAAGCCAGAAGACTTTCCCTCATCATGTCTGCAAATGTCTTTTAATATTCTCAAGACTAGTAGTCTCTTGATTTGAGACTATTTAAAATTTTAGAGGAGGGGTGGTTAAATATGGAAGAAAGTATTTGTCTATAGGGCTGGCTTTGAAGAACTCCTGTTTCTAAATTGATGAATTTATATTCCTAACTTTGCATGTGTGACTTCCCTCTCCCTTTGCCCTCCCCTTTAGCCCCATGTTGTTTGTGGAGACCAGCTTGTTCATAGTCCTTACATGCAATGCTTGGCGTCACTCGCTGTGGGCCTCCACCTGGACCAGCTGCTGTGCAATCCCCCAGTACCACCTCATCACCAGAACTGCCTCCCTGATCCTTCAGCCTGGAGTCCTACAGAATGGGCCTGGCTAGAATGTTTCTCAACTACCATAAAAGCTGCTGAAGCCCTGGCCAAGGGAGCACAGTTCCCAGAATCCTTTACTGTTCCAGACCTGGAGCCTGTTCCAGAGGATGAACTTACACTCCTTATGGTAAAATGTGCTATATTCATAGAACCATAGAATGGCTCGGGTTGGGAGGGGCCTTAAAAATCATCCATTTCCAACCCACTGCTGTGGGCAGGGTTGCCACCCACTAGATCAGGCTTCCCTAGTTCCAGCCTGGCTTTAACAAGGAAGCATGTTGGTGCTGTGCATGTGGTTTGATGCAGTTAACAACTCTGAACTGGAACTATTTATAACATGTATTTATATACATACACATAAGCACCAGCAACAAGTTTATTTTCTAATTATCTAGTATAGAATATACTGTGAAGTGCAAATCAGTTGCATATAGGGAAAAAAACATTGATTTTCTTAAGTGATAGAAGCAAGAAATGTAGAGCTCTAGTAAACAAATTTTGGAGTAACTTTTTGGCACATTCCTACACTGAATTATTTTGTTAGTTTCAATTGCCTTTCTGACTTGGTATGATATGTCAACCAAAATAAAACTGTTGGATCAATTACCAGTGAGCTTAAAACATCTCAAGACAACGTGTGCTTTTAAAGCTTCAAAAAGCCCTGGTAAGCATCAGTAAAAGGGCTTACTAAGGAGGCAGGCTTGGTCTACAGACAGAAATCAAGTATGTGAGTCTGCACATATTCACTCTTATTCTTGTATTTTTTTAGAATACTTTGAATGTCCACTAGGGAATACTTACTACTTAACAGCAAAATACTGTGCATCTCTTGAACTGAATGTGGTAAATGTGCCTTTTGTTGCATAGGATAACAGTAAATGGATCAATGGTATGGATGAACAGATAATGTCGTGGGCAACATCAAGGCCGGAGGTTAGTAAAGTGGAATTTTATTTATTTACTTTATTTATTTATTTACTTAGCTGTAGCAAGCTTTTGAATTACTCTTTTTCTAAAGCATTCTTTGCTGCTACACCACAGGATTGGCACTTAGGAGGCAAATGTGACGTGTATCTGTGGGGAGCAGGAAGACACGGGCAGTTAGCAGAAGCTGGTAGAAATGTCATGGTACCAGTAGCAGCACCCTCGTTCTCTCAGGCTCAGCAGGTGATCACTTAAAGACAGCCATGTGCTTTTACTTTTATTGATTTATACAACGTATTGTTTGTATGTTGAAATCTCTCTCTGAATGTCTTCTATTTGGTGTTTGAATTTACTATAAAGTACTCTCAAAACGTGTTTTCACTGAAGAGGAAGTCTTTAATAATTTGACAGTTTGAAATTTAGCCATTGAAATATGACAAAATAGCTTGATAAGAGCATGATTTGAAAATTCCCAGACAGTTCTAGTGTAATTGATAATTCATTTTGTTTTCTGAGATAAAAATGACATTCAGGATGGAAATGTCAAGACGAGATCTCAGGTAGGAGTGTGTTATATTTCCTCTCACTGTAAGAGGCTTGTTGAAACTAGTAGCAAGTTTCAGTGAAGTAATGTATATCATGATGTGATTAAGTAATAAACTCCCATTAAACATGGGATGAGTGATGTTTTATCTTAATAGGTTTGTCTTGAAGGTATTTGCAGTGTGACAGAAGCCTGTGGTCTTGGTAGAATTACAAAGGAAAAGGTTGAAAAAATAAGATGATACGTTGTAGTTACAACATTGCTGCATCTAAAAGAAAAATCATAAAAGCTCCTGTGTTTTTTTCCTTGGCTAGGTTGTTTGTGGTCAGAATTGTACTTTTGTCATTCAAGCTAATGGCACAGTTTTGGCTTGTGGAGAAGGGAGCTATGGACGACTGGGGCAAGGAAATTCCGATGATCTTCATGTGTTAACGGTCATATCAGCACTGCAAGGTAAAAGTGTTTTGAAAGGTTTGAAATATCTTGAATGATAGAGGGCAAATAAGATTTTGATAGTTAATGTAATTATTTGCATTGATACTGTTTTCACAGATTGACACCGTAAAATATTGTTAACTAAAAATTGAACAAATGTTTATTTCTCCTCATGATTTAAGTAATAATTACTAATTTTAAGAAGACTGGGGAAAACTGCTCAAGATAGGAATATTTCATTTCAAAACTAAGGACAGATCAGAAGCATAGGTTGTACATGAGAAGATGCAGAGTTTCTTCAAAATAAAAATACAAAGACACTGCTATAATAAGAAAACTGTTTTCCTGGTTGATTGGTTTCCCCAGACTTTATTTGCACTAGGGGCACTTGAATAAATGCATTTTAGAGTTTGTTGTAATTCACTGCAAATTTAGTTTTCTCCCTTTTCTTTAACAGGCTTTGTAGTAACGCAGCTGGTGACTTCTTGTGGATCTGATGGACATTCCATGGCCTTAACTGAAAGTGGGGAAGTCTTTAGCTGGGGAGATGGAGACTATGGCAAACTGGGACATGGGAACAGCGACAGACAGCGCAGGCCTAGACAGATAGAGGCTCTGCAAGGAGAAGAAGTGGTGCAGGTTCCATGACATTTTTTTTCCCCTCTTACAAACTGCAAATACAATAACTCATATTGGCTTCTGGTAACTGGTAGAGGTAATGATAGAGATGTTCCAGAACCACTGTCAGTCTTGCCAGTTTGAATCCATATACTGAATGAAAACAGGTAGCTTTTGACTTCTGTCTGAGCGTTATGAAGCAAGTTGGTAATTCCCAATTGAATCCCAGTTTGTTGTTGGTGTGTGATGTTACTTGACACTTGTTATTTGAGAAGTAGAGCCTGCAAGAGAGGGATGAAGGGAAGACTGTCAAAATACAGGCACAGTTCAGAACTTTCCCTCAGTCTTTGTCACTCAGTCCTCCTTCTTGGTACTAAGTGTGCTTTGTAACAGTGCAGAAAAAGATACCTGGCTTTGGCTGAAGGTTTCCTTATCCAAACGAGCATTTTTTTGATGTTATTCCATAGGATTGGCACTTGGCAAGAAGCCTGCTTGCAGAAAACAGTAGTTGGTTTAAAAAAAATAATAGAGTAAAAATTCCTGAAGGCCTTTGTCAATACAAGTATCCACCTGTCTCTCCTTTTAACATTACTGTGAGGAAAAAGAAGTAGATTATGTGCTTTATGTTTTTATAAACTGAGTATTTATGGGAGAAAAAGGTATTGCATAGTTAGATGGATAATAGTTTTCTCCTAAAACACAAAACTCATGTAAACATTACATTTATTTTACTTCCAGATGTCGTGTGGCTTCAAACACTCAGCTGTAGTGACAGCAGATGGCAAACTTTTTACATTTGGAAATGGTGATTACGGTCGATTAGGACTTGGAAATACTTCCAATAAGAAACTTCCAGAAAGAGTGACAGCGCTGGAGGGTTACCAGATTGGACAGGCATGGTTTATCTAAAATGGGCAGCATACCTTTGTTTAAGGCTGATATTTTCAACATATTTCAGTGTTTTATTTTTATGTTTTGGGTTTTATTTTGATTGTGATGGCAGAATTTGAGTAAGTGTGTTTTTCTTCTGAAGTTCTTTCCAAACTTTTGAGCCTCTTTCTGCAAAACTGCCTTTGTTTGTTTGTTTGTTTAAACATCCTGTTACGATCCTAAATGTCTTCAAAACACTGTAAGAAGCAATAGAATGTTCAGGATCTTTAAATGGATAATTATTTTTCGAAGCATGTTTTTTCTCTTTTAAAAGGTAGTTGGGTTGTTTGAGTTAGTAGTGGCAAAAACTGTGGTAATAACACATTTCTCTGAACCAGGTGGCCTGTGGACTCAATCATACTGTGGCTGTGTCAACTGATGGCTCAATGGTTTGGGCTTTTGGAGATGGAGATTATGGTAAACTTGGTTTGGGAAATTCCACTGCAAAGTCCTCACCACAGGTTAGAATTCAGAGAGAAAATTATTCTGTGCCTAAGTTTTCACTGTTGCTAAATGCATTACACAGCATTCAGAGTGTAGTTTTCAGAATTTAGATTATTAACTCTAGATGCTATTCTAATAAAATCTAGCATAAATAATTCTGCTGGTATGTTATGCTAGCATGATACTTTAAAGAATTTCATGTAAACAGTACTCAATTTTATGTCAGTGATAATACAAATAGTGAAAATCTTAGGGTTAGCTTAAGGGAGGGAGGTTCCTTATTTTGGTATTTGTGGGTAAGGTTTTTAACATGCTCATCTGCTTCCTACCATGCCACCTCCCAACAATCCCCAGTAAATTAAAGATATTTTGAATCATTGTACATGGAATAAGATATTAGTTCCACTAAAGAAACAGAGCAAACATTGTCTCAGTTTCTTTTGTTTACAAGTAGTAATTAAAGTGATGCTGCAATGCATGCATTGCATTGTGGGAATTACAAAAATTCTTCTTGGAAACAGAAGTAACAGATGAAAATAATGTTTATTTTCTGTTTGTATTTTCATAATGCCATAGCTCTTTGTCCTCTCATTTACCCCCTTAGAAAGTGGATATTCTTTGTGGAATTGGAATAAAAAAAGTTGCCTGTGGAACCCAATTTTCTGTTGCACTGACAAAAGATGGTCATGTCTATACTTTTGGACAAGGTATGACAATCTGATATTTGGACCTTCCCACGTATATGTTTTTGTATATTGAAAATTAAAATGAAGGACAATAAGACACATTTTTAAGAGTGACTTTATGTGAATTTTGAAATTTCAACAATGCAGTAATCACATAAGCATAAAATCCAGATTTGTGGCTGTATCTAGTTCAATCTTACAGTAGCCTTTCAGGACACTAATTTAGTTTTTTGAAGTGCTTAATTCAGTCTAGTTTCTCTAAAATTTTATTGAACTTCACAAGTCTAAAACCGCTGAGTTACTTGAACATTCACTTTGCCTAATAGCACCTATACCTGCACGAGTTATTCATAAATTCTGTTTTCAAGTCAATTAATTCAAATATTTTGTAAAATTACATGTTTAGGTCTTTAATCTTGTTTCAGTTTTGAAGTGAAAATAACTTCAGCAATATCAATAAGCACAGGCAAGGTTTTGTAGGAAAGGTACGCTAGATTTCTCCATAACCAATTGTACTCATGTCACAGTTCTAGGAGCATTTACAGTTACTTTTTGTCCCTCTCCAACTTCAGCCTGCAAGTAAAATGAACTTTTTGGTGTTCTGTACATATATAGACATTTCCTTGCAATTTCAGATCGCCTTATCGGTTTGCCAGAAGGCCGAGCTCGAAATCACAACAGACCCCAACAAGTTCCAGTACTGTCAGGAGTCTTCATTGAAGACATAGCAGTAGGAGCAGAGCATACATTAGCCCTGTCATCTACAGGGGACGTGTATGCTTGGGGTAGCAACTCTGAAGGGCAGGTGTGTACAGTTTCCTCTTTATTTCTAACCTTTGTAAGGCCACTTATACTCTGTAGGCGTAGCTGGAATGTACAATGGCTGCTCTGAAAGTAATGCCTCCTATGTTCTGTTGGCCCACGGTGCCAGAGGCGGATGTTGGTGGGATGGCAGCAGAGGCTGAACCTTCCCACCCATCTCCCGTCCCATGTTGGTGCCGTGTGACAGATGGCAGCAGAGGGGCACTGACACAATGGCGTCTGACATGGGAGTGCGGATGGAGCAAAGGGGTGGGATTGGATTCCTCCACGTGGAAAAAATGGCACCCACTGACATTCATGGGTGCTGCTGAACGCTGATGGAGCCCAAAGAGTGGCTGTGGCAAAGTGTGCAGCATGCAGCTCTTGTTCATCGCTGGTGAAAATGCACAGCTCATGGTGGTGGCTGTGCTGAAATAGAGTGTTTTGTAGCTGAGAATTTGCTCTATCCAACTGTGTTATTGTGCTTTGTATCTGTTGAAGTTTCCATGGAATAAATAGGAGGCATTACTTTTGAAGTGACCTATGTATATTTTCTGGTGGAAAATCAAGCTTTTATTTTTGTTCTCCTTCCACGCTCCCCTCAGCCATGATCACATTTTAGGTTTTTTTAGTGTGTTCATAAACTTGCAGGAATGTACCTGCTAGAGCAAAAGTGATATTTAAATGACACAGAAGAGATGTGAGGTGTGTTGACTGCATGAGAAGGATGTGCAATATAGATAACTTAGTAGCGTCGATTCATTTGGCAGTGTACTAAAGATCTTACAAAAAATCTCTAGCTGCTTAAAGGTCTGTTTGCCACCTAGATTTGCTACTCCCATTGAGTGTAGATGTAATATTCTATCCAAAATAAAAGGTAAATGCAAGCATAATTTAAGTTATACAAGGAAAATACTTTTAACTCTGTATATGGTGTAGATAAGTATCACTTTTTCCATTTGTTCTGAATCTTTGCTGAGGGTATTTTAGAAGCGTTATCACAGTTGTTGATTCTTTGTATCTTCATCTGTTACAATTTGTCAGCTTGGACTTGGCCATACCAACCATGTCAGGGAACCAACCCTGATAACAGTCCTGCAAGGAAAGAATATTCGACAGATTTCAGCAGGACGTTGCCACAGTGCTGCCTGGACAGCACCACCTGTTCCACCAAGAGCTCCAGGTAAAGAACTGAGGTGGTTTGTATGGTCTTCTGAATTAGTCTTTGTGATTAGTCTTTGTGATTGCCCAGAGAAGTTGTGGATGCCCCCTCTCTGGAAGTATTCAAAGCCAGGCTGGATGGGGCTTTGGGCAACGTGGTCTAGTGAGCAGTGTCCTTGCCCATGGCAGGGGAGTTGGAACAAGATGACCTCTAAGGTCCCTTCCAACCTGAACCATTCTATGATTCTATGATTCCTGAGGGATGAGTGTAACAGTGACTTTGGAATGTTTGGGACAAATCTGTTTTGGTTTTCATCCATTCAGTTTTTCAAATCATGTTTTCTTTCTTCTTGTGTGGTAGGTGTTTCGGTGCCTTTGCAGCTTGGCTTACCTGACGCCATTCCACCACAGTATGGGGCACTGAAAGAAGTGAGCATTCATACAGTAAGAGCACGGCTCAGACTGCTGTACCATTTTTCTGACCTCATGTATTCTTCATGGAGATTACTTAACCTCAGTCCCAATAACCAGGTAAAATTTAATTTGAAAAATACATCTTAGCTCTATTGTGTTGTGCCATGTCTCTAGAAAGATTCTCACCAGGCCTTATTAGTAGGGTCTGTAGTTTTTTTTCTAATAAATAAAATATGCAAATTTGGATTAAGCCAGACTTTGTGTCAAAGTACCATTATACATTTTCACTCATGCTAGTATTAACGTGCCATTAGTTTCCAAGAACTTGCTGGCCTCAGAGCTATAAACAAAAAGTGCCAACCTGCTGTGTGAAATATTGAAGTGGTAGTGATTAATTATGAAGGTTTTCTTCTGTAAAGAATTAATGACCTTTATTAATGTCTATTTTCGTGCCTCTTTACTGCAGAACAGTACATCTCATTACAATGCTGGAACATGGGGAATAGTTCAAGGACAGCTAAGACCCTTGCTAGCACCACGAGTGTACACACTCCCCATGGTACGCTCTATAGGAAAAACCATGGTTCAGGGAAAAAACTATGGGCCTCAGATTACTGTGAAAAGAATATCAACCAGGTCAGTATTGTTTTCACAGGCAGTGTATTTGATACCAAGCAAATTCTGATCTTCCTAAGTTTTCCTTAACTTCTAGCATACCAAGCTCTCTCTATACAACTTTATTATGATCAAATGACTTTGGTAATTGTTACACTTCTGTGAGTTACATTGTGTGGTTGTGTCTTTTTCTTCTTTTTTTCAAAAGAGGTCGGAAATGCAAGCCCATTTTTGTGCAGATAGCAAGACAAGTGGTAAAGCTGAATGCATCAGACCTTCGCCTACCTTCCCGTGCCTGGAAAGTGAAACTGGTTGGAGAAGGAGCTGATGATGCAGGAGGGGTGTTTGATGACACTATTACAGAAATGTGTCAGGTGTGAAAAGTCTTATCAGTTCGAAATGCCTGGTAGAGTTTTTTTGTTTTGTCTGATTTTGTTTGTATTTGTCAAATTTCCTTTATACAGCATAGCAAAATCTTGTTCTCCAGTCCTGAGCCACAGTACTGGAATGGATGGCTCTGAAGAAAAATTCTTCAGATTGTGGCAAGATGCAAAAAAGCCACGCTTCAACTTAGTGTTAGAGTAGACCCCCTTGAAGTTCTGTGATAGCCACTACATGTTACAGGAGCATTTTGCAGCCAATGTTTTTGCTAAAATTCCATCCATACAACCCATAAATACCTCTGCCAGGTGTTTCATAGAAACACAGAATCAGATATGCTCTCACATGTGTGAGGATACATGTCACTTGTCAGGTTCAATGCTGGAAAGGAGCTCAGTAGCAGAATGTGAGCAATTTTGCTTTGACTTGAGCCCAAATATTTCTGCTATTGACAGCATAGCTGTCTCTTCAGATTCATCTGGAAACTGGGGGCTTCAGACTGGCAGGACTAAGAGGAATCTGGTCCATACTAACATGTACTGCTTGTTTTTAAGGTGTCTCTCAGCCTGGTGGCACGGGGTTGAAGACAATGCTGGCTGGAGAACTTAGGTTGTTCTTTTATTATTCTAGGAGTCTCAAATCCCAAGGAATGAGCATTAATGCTATCAAAAGAGGCTAATTAATGTATCTGCTTGGTCTAGGACAGGGGAACAACTACAGATAGTGCTGGAGCTGGAAGAGAGTTATAGTTGGGATACAGGATGGAAAAAGCTGAAGAATTCCATTTTATTTATTGAATTTCTGAAGTCTGAATTTCAGAATTATTTCTGAATTTCTTAAGATCGAAGAGGGTTGATTTAGATAAGAACTTGAGGCTTAATTTATGGATTCTTTCCTAGGCAGTTTACGTTAAATAAAAGGTGTAATTAGAGTTCAGAACATAACTAATTGAAAAACTTGGTTCATTTGTGCTTCTTGCAAAAAACTGCATAGCTTAGGGCTTCTGATCATTGCCAAAACAGATATGAGGAATATATCCCAGAGTAATAGTGAAACAACCATTACAGTCTGATGTAAAGGCAGGTTTCATGAATCAAAATCATCCCTATTGATATGTTTCTTTCTCTTAAATACTACAGATGAATTTTTAAGAAGTAATCATCACTGTAGTAGATTATTCTGTCTTGTAATGCTATCATGTCAAAATATTTCTCTAATAGATCTTTTGTCGCCATGTCTAAGAATGGGTTTTTTTGTTCTTGTTGGTTTTTAAGGAACTTGAAACTGGAGTAGTTGACCTGCTTATTCCTTCTCCAAATGCTACAGCTGAAGTAGGCTACAACAGGGATAGGTAAGTTCTCCAGGATTTCTTTTTATTGCAAATGTTAGTAGGTGAAAATTAATTATTTTTTTTTACCAAATGATGAGGCATCATGATTGTCCCAAGTGTATTTTTTTCCTCCAGGTTGTGATGTTACCTTGACATGAAGGGGAGGGCATGATTTTAACACAAACTTGCTGGGTTGCTGAATTTAGCGTAGCATCAAGAATGGCAGCATTTGTGATCAGGATTAATTCTGCCCATCCTGGTGTCCTTTATTTCAACAGTTAAAGATAACAATAATCTTGTTATTTGGACACCCCTTGCTGATAATTGTGTTGGCAGTTACTATGCTGTGCTTAGAAATACTTCATCTTTTGCTTCTAATGAAGTAGCATAGAAATTACACTATGGTCTTCGCTGTCTTTTCTTTCAGATTTCTCTTTAACCCTTCAGCATGTTTAGATGAACATCTCATGCAGTTTAAATTTTTGGGCATTCTCATGGGTGTAGCTATTCGTACAAAAAAGCCATTAGATCTTCATTTGGCTCCAATGGTCTGGAAGCAACTTTGTTGTATCCCACTCATCTTGGAGGATTTGGAGGAGGTAGATCTGCTCTATGTGCAGACCCTCAACAGCATTCTTCACATTGAAGACAGTGGGATTACTGAAGAAAATTTCCATGAGGTAAGAGATGAAAGTTGGAGCTTTTGAGTTTGTTCTGCTAATGATTGGTGTTAAGGTCCATCTGCTAGAACCAGTATTTATTTTAACAAGAACTTGATATGCATTTGGAATAATTTGTGATCTTAATGTAGCTCTAGGTGATGGATAGTAAACTTAGATCACTTGGGTGACTTATGCTGAACGTATTTTTTCTGTTTTGCATAACAGATGATTCCTTTAGATTCTTTTGTTGGCCAAAGTGCTGATGGTAAAATGGTTCCCATAATCCCTGGAGGGAACAGTATCCCACTTACCTTTTCAAACAGGAAAGAATATGTGGAGAGGGCAATCGAGTACAGACTTCATGAAATGGACCGTCAGGTAAGAATCATATTGTGACCCTCTTCACTTTGTTACTGTGAACAGCATTTTTGTTTTATGTCAGTTTCTGTTACAGTTTAATAGGGAATAGGAAAAGCTTAGTGTTCTGCATCTTGCCTGGGCCCCCAAGGATTTTTTTTTCCCCCACAAACTCTTAGGGTTTTTTTGTTTGCTTGTTTTAGGTCAGTCCTACTTCCCTTAGCAAATGCATACTTGACAAAAGAGCGCTGGAAATGAGAACTTCTCTTTGGTTAGATCAGCCCCACTGCAACTGTCAGCGCCTCTTGGGAAACTTCCCAGCAGTTGTGCATGCTGTGCACAACAACATATTGACATTACAGCAACATAGAGTCTAGCTGAAGGAAACATGATGGAGAAACATTTGTTTGACTTAAAACTGTTTCTCTTCTATTGTAGCATGAAAACTAAAAACACAGCATTACACGTTCTGAGAAGTATTATCTGTTTTCATAGTTCTGTGTATTTTGTCACTTGTATAGTAAAGCTTGTGAAAACACTGAATATGCTAATTCCACATTAAGAAAATTCTTTTCCTTTCTCTCAAGGTATAGATAAATGCAGAATATTGTTACCTGTGTTAGAAAAATTGCTTTCTCATCAGAGTTACCAAATCCTATGTCTTCTAGAATAGAATCACTTTATTTCAGCTCAGATGTATGGTATCTACACCACTTTTTGGTTTAGCCATCATCATTTGTGCTGGTAACTTGCACTTTGTTAAGTTCTCCTGTATTGTTACTGTCTTTTATGTGCAATTACTACTGAAAATAATTTTAGTTTTATACTTTTAAAATTCTCTAGAGTTTTGAGAGAGGATGTGGTGCTTGTAGGGGATGCGTATGTGCTTGGCTCCTTTTGCCCTGTTCTTTAGTAGATATGTTGCCTTTGTGTTTATCTGGGTGGTACAATAAGTGGCAGAGGTAAGACAATTGCATTCCCAGTGCTGCTTCTTTTTTGGGCCATAGGTGGCTGCTGTAAGAGAAGGAATGTCTTGGATTGTTCCAGTCCCCTTGCTGTCTCTTCTGACAGCCAAGCAGTTGGAGCAAATGGTCTGTGGAATGCCAGAAATATCAGTTGAAGTTCTGAAGAAAGTTGTGCGATACAGAGAAGTTGATGAGCAGCATCAGCTTGTGCAGTGGTTCTGGCATACCCTTGAAGAATTTTCAAATGAGGAGAGAGTCCTTTTCATGAGGTTTGTGTCAGGAAGATCTCGACTGCCAGCCAACACAGCTGATATCTCTCAGCGATTCCAAATAATGAAGGTTGATAGGGTAAGATGCTGGTTTTTAATATTTATTATTATCTTTATTATTTATTATTCCTGTCTAGTTTAATCCGTCCTTTGGCAATAGGAGCCAGGTTTCCATAATTGTGAATTTACAGAGAAAGTGTGGGATGGGATATGCCCTGAGCTATTAAACCCAAAGATTTTAATTGTGTAGGAGCACAGAACACTGCATGAATTGCATATTAATGCATCTGGTGTATTTACTGTAATTCTGTGTCTGGAGGTCAAGACAAGCTCTTGCACAAGGAAACACCAGCTCTTCTGTTACAACCTGTCCAGTCGTTTTCTGCTCCAGTTTCTTTATTCATTTGATAACTTTCACTCCCTTCAGTTTGTATTAAGTGACAACATATGGCCATTAATGAACTCTAGAGTCTTAAAACCACTGTAATGAGTTTACAGTATGTAGTTACAAAGTACATACTGTACAGGATGCATACATTCTGCATTGTGTCTGTGTTTTTGAAAGCACATTCTCTGAAGTGGATGAATCAAAAACTTGGGCAAAGATAACAGTGGTTTGGCTGCCATCTTTGGTTAAGGCACAGTACGATCCATAATTTGAACGTTGTTTGGTATCTTCCAATACCTATATTGAGCTGCTAAATAGTGTGATCCAGTTTTCAGATAGTTGCATTTCCTTACTGAGTTGAAGAACTCACAGAGCAGGTGATGTAGCAGTAGTTTGGCACATACTTCAGGATGAAAGAAGTGATGTAACCAAGGGAGGCCAGTCTGCTTCTTCAGAGAGATGCCGAGGTAGAATGAGAAAATGCTGCACGATGGAGGCAGGGAAGACGCAAGCAATGAAATACGGGTATGTTGCATCTTTGACTTCTTCACAGACTTAACGGTGTCCCACCTTTTATCCATTTCCACAGCCTTACGACAGCTTGCCTACCTCACAGACTTGTTTCTTTCAACTGAGGCTCCCACCTTACTCCAGTCAACTAATCATGGCAGAGCGTTTGCGCTATGCAATCAATAACTGCAGGTCTATAGATATGGACAATTATATGCTCTCACGGAATGTGGACAATGCAGAGGGCTCGGACACAGATTATTAACATTCTGTGAACAAAATCATCTTCCTTTTACTGAAAATAGTGCCCTCAGTCCAATTTGTTGTTGACATAATTTTATGGTAACCATAGATGTTTTAGGAGCATAAAAACAGATGTTAATAAACAACCAGTGGCCACATTTTAGTTACTTTAAATGTAACAAAAAATTAGATGTTTTTATTTTTTTGTGATTGTAAAAAAAAGAAAAAAGGAAAAAGAAAACAAAAAAAAAAAGTATGATCAATAATTTTTTCTCCTTTTTTGGTCACTTTTGATAAGTTTGCATGGAGACATTTTGGTGCATTTTTGTTGGGAATAGTACATTTGTAAGCCCTCCCAGTGAACATGAAGGGTTGTACATTGTGTATAATTGTTCATTAGCAAGGACAGTTTTACATGAATATTCACATATTTATTTTGTTTTAATTTGAATTGCCTGTGCAGGGTTCCTTATGCAGAGAAAAATAAAGCAAATTCGAGAATTGGTTGCTTGTATGCATTTGTGAACTGTGTATTGGCTTACTTGGTCTTCATACTTTTTCATTTTGCCTCAGGTAATTATAGTACTACAGTGCTTAGACAGGCTGTGACTTTTGGAACATCTTAAAATGTTTATTTCCAGCTCTCTGATGGGTAGGACTGTGCCCTGCATTCTTCATGCCTTTGGGGCATTCTCAGGTGTGCCACCATTGATACCGTGTTGTACGTGATTCCTTCCTGACTCTCCTTTAGACATTTTTCTTTTCCAAAGTATTTCTTGTTGACAACGATAATACACAGCTGCCGTGACTCAGAAACCTTTAAGTCTTCTGTCCAGAAAAACCCATCCCCTATAATATACAGGAATCGATGTAGCCAACCCTAGTCAGAGTGCAAATAAATGAAGGTGACAGGATAGTAGCTGAAGCTGTGGGTTTTACATACGTTCTGAGCATCTGCTTTTGATTGTAGTAAAGTGCACGGGTTTGGTCTGTTTGTTGCAGCTGTAATGTGTGATACTCAGCCATGCGTGGCTTGTTCTGTGATGTTCGTATTTGGTTAGGGCAGCGATGTTCTATTGCAAAGAAATTTTTATTCTGTGTCTTAGGGAAGTGCTGTGGAAGATAATTCTCTTCAGTCTCTATAGCAAACCAGTGATTTGTGTCAAACTGCAAATGCAGCTGTGTGTCCAGGGACACGATTTGACTGGGCTGAGGAGGAGGGAGGTGTCTCTCCCCAGAGAGGCACCGCTGCTCTGCCTCATTCACCCCTTGTTCTCCCTGGAATCCTTTGTGCTGTGGGGCCTGATGGCCAGCGAGAAAATTGACCTCAACTCACCTGGAACACAACTGGTCCCTCTGAGTCTGGGGAAGAACACAGGCATTCCTGTTTGTGATTGCTGTAGGTTAGCAGGGATTATTAGGGTTGGTCCAAGACCAACTGCTGTATTGCTGCCAGGTAGCAGTGGTCAGAGGGCTGAGCTGATATGCTGTAAAGAATTTCCAGCTCCAGGTTTTATCTGATGCAGTTGTTTCAGTTGGGACTTACTGTGAGCTCATGAAAAAGGTTCTTCAGCTAGGATCAAGAACCAGGCTACAGCATGAAACACTGGAGGGATCTTGTAGCAGTTCTGGGAGGAGGAGGGCTCAGGGTGCTGAAGTCCTGCAGGCTCAGTGTCCTGCCTCACCGTGTTCCAAATTGGACTGGGATTTCTGTGCCCCATCACTGCTGTGAAGGAGTATACTCACATCTTGGCTTAAATTTATGGGTGTAGTACATCTATATATAAAAGGCAGCAAATAAAAAGGGAAACTACAATAGAAAGTACTGCATTACTGTGTAGCAGACTTCCTGTGCGTGGCTCAGTCAGTGCCACCAGAGTGGCAGGCTGTGTGGTCACATGCAGGAGGTAAGGGAACTGAACCACAGAAATCACAGTTCTGTATGGACTCTGCATTTTGGTTCCTGGACTATGAGGGTATTTTGGCAGACAGTTTACAGTTAAGTAAGAAGGGATGTTGATGTTCACTAAACGAGTGAGTGCAGTTCCTTTCTTAATTATGCTTGTCCTTTGGATGTTCCTAGCATGATTAAGTCTATCAGGTGCTTAGTTATTTTTATTTTATCCTACTATTTGTTCCCCCTGTCATTGTATCGTGCATGCATTCCTTTTAGTCTGCTGATGGGCTTTTTCTGTTGCTCAGGCATCGAAGTGAGACTGGAGTCATGTTCCAAGTTTCTTGCCTAGTGCTTCTTATATATGATTGCATTTAGGGATAAAGAATGCACAGCACTGACTCTGTTCTGCTGTTCATCGGAAACCATCGAGAAAGTTCTGACTTTGTCAGTTTAAGAATATGTCATGTATGCAAACCTCTCTGTGAAAAAAAAGGGGAGTAAATATTACCAGTGGATGTCTGCATTCTGTGAAGTCATATATGCTGCTGTTTAAAGAAAAGGAAGCACACCACTCAGCCTTGTAACTTGCTGATGGCAGGGTTGTTGCAGTGGGCTGTGAGCTATTTCAGTGTCAGCATTTTCCTTCTGCTTTTTAGCACTGGATGGAACGTGTATGAGTGTAGCAGTGATAACAAATGCACATCAGAGGCAGAACAGGTGCGTGGCAGTGTGTTTGTTTAGGCCCTTTTCAGATTGATGAGTATGAAGCACAGTATGCTTAGAAGTGTTAAAAGCTAAATGTAAACAGAGGTAAACAGCTTGAAGAACCTTGGTCACATGAGTATTGTGCTGGGTAGGTAATACATAGGAAAGCACTTAAAAGCTAAAAGCCCCTTTCTCTTGTTGAACATGACCACTCTGCAGCTGTTTATTTGTTACTGTACATGAGGAGCACCTCACCTTTTCTGTGTTCTCTGAAGAAACACGTTTCCTCTGATTTTATAAGGCTCTTGCTTCTTGAAACTTGTTTCTTATCCTGTTTTTAAGCTGGGATTAGATAATTTCTTCTCTCCCACCTGTGGTATTTCCAACCACTTCCCCCCTTACAGCTAGGAATGGCATCACTGGCCTTTCAGGCTGTCAGGCAGCTGGCTACCACTTCTGAACATATGGGCAGACTACGATGGAGAGAAGATGAGGACTCAGTGCCTGAGACTCTTTCTGGAGGTAGAAGTGTTGGCTCGTCCAACAGCCCTGCAATGCAGTGCAGGTGGTACGTGTGTCTGCCGTGCTTGGAGGGGACCAATAAGAGCAGAATGTGCTACTGGCAGTAGTGTTCTCCAGAGGAGATGTGAAGAGTGATTGGTTCTAGTCTGGAGGTTTGATTATGTCTGTTATTTAGCCCTTTTGACTGGGTGATGAACTTGAACTGTAAAAATTACCACTGCAGGTAAGTAAATAGTTCTGCTGTGCTGCAGGGCTTAGTTTAGTTCCCTCGTTTCACCTTAGTGCCAAGATGATCTGTTTTGTCACAGTGAGAATTGGAACGGTCTTCTGGATGTTGCCTTTCAGTTCACATTTTTAGACTTAATCGAGTAGTGCATTATATGACACAAACGCATGGTTTTCCAGTTTCAAGGAACAACCAAAAACAAAGGTGTTTTTTTCCGAAAGAAGTGTGAAAAGTCACACCTTTTCCTAGTGCAGCCTTTACAAAATGTGCAGCCATTTATTTGGACTGAAACCAGAACGCAGTAGGGTAGCCATGGTTAGCTGAAGCAGCGCTACCCCAGAGGTAAGTGGAAATGAACTATCCACAGGACTGAATTCACACCGTCTGTTGCTCTTAAAGCTGAATTAGTTTTCTTGACGATTTTTCCAGCACTAACTTTTTTTCTGGCTTACTGTCTGGAATCATGTTAGCGCTTCTGTCTGCTCTCAGCGTTACCGAAGGGCATTTTTCCTTAACTCTCTCCAGACCAGCCTGTGTTATGTTCCGGCAGAAATCCACGTGGAGCGTTTGCAGGGATCCCCCATAGAGGGTCACTGCTTCCAGCGTCCGGTCCGTGATCCGCACGCAGTTCTCCAGCTTGAGTGTCTTGAGGCTTGGGCACTTCTTGAGCAGCAGCAAGAGGCAATCATCCGTAACATGGCCGCATCCAGAGAGGGTCAGGGAGAGCAGGTTTGGACATCTGAAAATGTAATCATTACAGGTGAGACGAGGGAAGAATAAATAATACACAGAGTTTGGAGAAGCCAGGGTCTTCAAGAATAACCATTAAAGTTGGAAAAGCCCTCTTTCACCAGGAGGGGTCAGAAAGCGTGAGCAGGCAGGTCACGTGTAGATCTTAAAGCTCTACTAATGGTAACACTTACCTTCCTTTGCTTTCTCTGTTGCTGCCAACAGCTGTAGCTCAGCTGGCACAGTGGAGAAGTGGATACTTAGCTAAGCTGCACTGTTTTTTTAAGGAGTTGCAAGGTGCTGCCCTTCTCCAAGCGATGAAGACCCAGTAGAGATCATAGGTTCAGGGCAGAATGAATTTGAGGACGACTGAGTGAAGCTTTGTAGACATCCTGATCACAGGCAAGTACGACACTCCCACTCTTACTCTGGGGGGATTTGTGTGTGCATTGCAACTCCGTGGTTTTACTGAGCAGGTGCCAGCTGCTCCCTAGTGGGGAGTGTTGGTTGATCCCCACACAACTCTTAAGCCTTCCTTCAAATAACTGAAATTGGTAATAACTCTACTGTTAGATGACACAGAAAATTGGAAAAGCTTTCTTTTTTGTTTCATGATGTAGGTTGTATAGACCTGAGAAAGTGCAGGGAAGGCCAGTTCTGAGTCAGCATGCTGATGGCTTGCGGTGTCTGCAGGCTGCTTGCTTGCTGTCGCGCTGACTGGGTGTGTTTGCAAGGCCCTCTGTGCACCAGCCTGCAGATCTCTGCAATACATTGTCTGCTTTCTCCCTTACAGCTCTCTGAGGAGCAGCACCTTAGCTGTGCATCTGGTTAGGTAACTGCACCTTACTGTCTGCATTAACACAGAACTTCTTTAGGCTCTGTTATTGGGAGAAAAAGTGATCAGAGCAATGCTAATGCTGATCTTGTGAGACCTCAGGGCGTGACTGTTGGCCTCTGCCTGCAGGAACTCTAAGGTGTCCACAAGCACTTCCCTGTAAGGATTTGTGCTCAAAGCCTGTAGGGGTGAACAAGGGGCACTCTGCTCTTGACCACTGCTGCCATCATTGCAGCATATTCTTTTTTACCTTAAAAACCAGTAGGTTCCTCTGCACACACATAGCCGTGTCTCAGCTTCCCCTTTTGAGCAGAGGTGATGGTGAGGTCATGTCAACTGCGTTCTCTTTTCTACTCTTTTTTTCCTGTATGCTTGTGAACAGTTAGAAAAATCTGTGAGTGTCCAAAGCAGGGAAGGTTAAGAAAGCATCTCTCACAGTTTCATCAACAGAACAAAAGTACTCAAAATTCAGAGAGCAAAGCTGAATATTCATTTATTTTTTCTTGGCACAGAGTGCTAGGAATTGTGTTGTGATGAAACTGCTTTAAGAGGGTTGCTGCATAGGGACAGGGATTTGACTTGGGAAGGCTAAAATGGATGGTGTGGGGTAGGGAGGGACCAGTGTCAATATGAACTGGCATTATTAAGAGTGGACATTTAACTGATGGACATGAACCTGTTTAGTGCTGAGAGGCAGCTGCTGAACTTTGATGGACTCTGAGATTCCTTGCTACACCACATGAGCATTCTGTCCAGCAAACATATGTTTATCTATCCTGCAGAGGAGGAAGGCACTTAAGTGTAAAAGTATTTCTGCAGAGCTGTGGTCTGGTGTCCTCTTTCTGAATTCTGGTTTGTGATGGCAAAAAAATGAAAATTACAGTTAAGCATGGCATTGTGGTAGACATTCCAGAGCCAGAAAAGAGAGCCTGTTTCTTCCTGTGCCGTCCTTCCTAGACACAGATGTGTTTCCTACTGGCATTTGACCGATCAATCTGAAGTTTTTAGCAGCTGTTTTGAAGCAGCTACTTTTGAAATTTTGTAACCCATAGATAGATCCAGTTAAATTCCAGTAGAAAAAGGATACTTAGTTATGAGAATAGAATACTTTCTCTGTTCAGTAATGTGTTCAATGCATTTGTTTTTATACTGGCATGCATTCACTATGTGAAACCACACCTTTCTGTTAGGCATGGACAGTCCTTTGCATTTTCAGAATGGAACTTTTGGGTGAAGCAGCCATTTACTACGCAGCATTGCACTTTTCCTATATTAATTAATCATTCTTCCAAAAAAGAAGGAAAACAGTAGCTTAAGGAAAGTCAGGGAGAAGCTACAGTATTAGCACTCTGCAACCAGCCTAACATCAGCCCTGCACCAAGCACTCACGCACTGTTCCACGCCGGGTGGGCTGCATGGAGGAGAGCTGAGAGTTGCCCATGCTGTCCTTTCCAAGCAGCCAACCTTTACAGCCATGTAGAATTGCACACCCCAAGAACGTACCTGTTGCCAACTTCAAGTAAAAAATCAGTGACAGTGTTTTCGTGCCTGTTACAGAAGTCTTTCTGGAGATTGTTTTTCATCCAGTCCTCAATGTTACACACCTTGACTCTCTCTGAATACCAGCAGATGGATAAGTGTTTTAAAGCAGCTCCCAGGAGAAAGTTACGCTTCTGTAGCTCCGATGGGGAATTAAAGCTCAGGAAAGACCAAAGTATAGGATCTTGAAAGACTTCTAGCAATTTGTGACATGTTTTTGCTAAACTTCTCCTGCTGTTTTTGTCCAGAAAAGAAAACAGATGTAAAAGGCACTCCCGGTTCAGCTGGGTGATGTGCATGGCCCTTCGCGGAGCGCAGGAAGCAGGCGGGCTCCTGGCCTTGGGGAGTAACGGCAGTGCTGGAGGGGGTCGGAGTCAGCAGAGGCTGCTGCACAGACATATATGGCTGGGGAAGGGTGTTTATTTTTGGCCAACAGCTGGTGCAGAAGTTAAGAATGGAGAAAGGATAAGGACGCTGCGTGCATGAAAGTGCTGCTCTGTTCCTTCAGGGGACTGGAATGGGCATGTACAGCAGCTGGAGCTGGCTTCCATGAAATGCTTCCTTATAAGGGATCTTTTATATTTTTTTTTTAGGGCAGTCCTGTTATTTAGCCCAGAGCCTGTGCTGCGTTAAACAAATGGGAAGGGGCAGGGGGCAGGGACAGCTGTACGTGCAGCTTTGCCAGCCTCTCAAGTGGGAAGTTTGTTTTCACCATGTACAAAATTTTAACCTTTATCTTTCATTAATTTTGTGAAGGCTGCACATTTGCCTCCTGTTCAAGGACTGCTGCACTGCGATTTACGAGATGGTAGTTGAACAAACTCACTAACAGCAGATGGTGGCTTAGAATTAAAAGCAACCATGACCAGCTTCAGAATTTTTGTTTGTGAAATAACAAAGAGTTTAAAGTGGCTGGTACCCATCTTCTGCCTGCTGTTAATACAGGGAAATAATGCATCTGACAAGTCAGTAAGTATTAAGAAGGGTTTTTTTTTTTTTGCTCATTTTAGTACCTGGGAGATTTTAAGCACCTGTATATTTTAGTTGGGTTTGCTTCAATATGACAGGGATGAATGCAAGCAAGGTTCATCTTCTACTTTTTATTCTGAGACTGCAGTTTGAAACTGAACTCTGAAAAAACATCAGAGTGGACATCATTTGCAGTCTGCAGCAGTTTTATTACTTCTGATCTGAGCATGAGTAGTGTGTGTTCTGCGGCTCACAGAAAATGAGCAGTGTGGATCGATGCAGTCCTGTCTGGTCTGCAATTCTCTTCTGGCACTGGTAAGGCGTGCTTAATGACTGCCTGGCTTTCTGGTTTCATATCCTTTGTCATTAAGTATTTTCCTTGAAATTAGAAGGCTAGTCCTGCTTCCTTCCCCTGCTCACAAGCAGTGGCACAAATACTGTCTGAAGCCAGGGAAGAGACCTGAGTGCACGTACCAGGTGAGGCAGCACTGGAGAACAGCCACGTACGGGGAGGGCCAGGAGCTGGTCTTTGTTCTCACTCCTGTTTAACTGCACTCTGCCCCTTCCTTGCTCGCAGAACTTACCTTCGCTTTTGAAAAGGTTTAAATGGTTGAGACCACTCAGGAGTTGTAATAAACACAGGAATATTGTTTTATGGAAAAATACAAGCAAACAAACTAGAAGTGTAAGGTTACCATTGCTGGGATGGACTCTTAAACCACGCAGAGGAGACACCATAAATAACAGGTGCTGTATGACAGAGCCCTTAAAAGTTGGCTCCTCTTTGGGTTTAAATGCCAGCTTTTGATAGAGGTGTGGAATAGTGGCAGCACTTAAATGTACTTAATGCTGTTTTCCTCAGAAGTTAAAATACTCTGCCAACCCCATCTGTTCATCTGACGATGAACGCTAACGATACTCTGCAAGCCTGCAGAAGGACAAGAGGAGTTTCATTGCCTAAGGAAAAGACACTTTAATGGCACATTTTCCATAAACACACTGCGAATGAGAGAGAATTCACATCCATCCCGAAATGCTCCAAAAACACACAAGATGAGCACAGGCAGTGATCCTCACTGAAAATTACACACAATTTTAATGGTAAACAATTACAACTATGGCACTACAGTACTTGAGGATATCCTAAAGCACACTGGAATCTGTTTTCAAGGTGCCGGTTACCTCATCAGTAAGACACAGACACATCAGCAATGAAACACTGGGGAAGCTTTTGAACACCACGTGTTACGTTTTCCACCGATTTAGCAAAATCCTTAGAAATGGTCTTTTTATCTTTTTTTTTTTTTTGAAACAAGCCCACTGTCAAACCCCTCTCTGAAAGTTTTAAACTCTCACCTCACACATCCACCAGCTGTTAGCACCTGGAGAAGCCCCTTCTCACTGTGTGATGAGCAGGCGTTCTCTTGGTCGATGCTGGAGGGGTGTGCATAGTGCCACCCTTAGCAGCTCGCTTACAGCACACGAGAGCAGAGGTGCTGGGAGAGCTGGACACTCTGCAGTTGTTTCACATAACCCACATCTCCAGTTGTATACATGGCTAAACAATGAGTAATGAAAAAGGACAACCTCTGATCAGACAGATTTTGGTGAAAAATATGCAAGTCTCTGAACTGTAGAGAGCAGTTGCTGCTTGCAGAGCAGTCACAAGCAAGACAAAATTCTTGCCAGTTAGTGTGTATGACCAGCAGTGAGCAGAAACATTTGGCTTAAATGAAACGAGATATCCCTCCCCTCCCCCGAGCTAGTAGATAAATATAGGATATACA
Organism: Penelope pileata; assembly: GCA_013396635.1. Classification (NCBI taxonomy): domain Eukaryota; kingdom Metazoa; phylum Chordata; class Aves; order Galliformes; family Cracidae; genus Penelope; species Penelope pileata. The sequence goes on from WBMW01001092.1 coordinate 315,990, forward strand.
AGTAAGGTTAAAAATGTAATACTAGGCCAGGTGCAGTATATGTTACTGGTTCAGTGCTTACTTTTTTTTTTTTCTTCTGACACCACACTGAATAGAATACAGTGGATAAGCAAAGTTCTCCACCAGGAAGAGAAATACTTGTGTTGCCACAACAAACTGTTCATACTGTCCATCTGGGTTTGCAGTGGAAGAAAGTTAAATTAGGAAAGGATTTAGGATGTGCTTGTTCCAGCAAAGCATATGGCTGAGTCGGCATCACCACCTGCTGCAAGAACAAGCCTGCCGTGATCGGTGTGTTCCATGGCCACAGAAGGGGCCATGCTGGATACCGTTGCCCAAGACCTTAATGTGACAGAGAAAACGTTACTGAAAGTAAATGCCTAAGTGAGAAAAATGTCTGACCCAGAAAATTAACAGAAGTAGAAGCTGCTTAAGATAAGTGAATGTTGCTGAAGATTACACGTTTAAGTTCTTCAAACTACAGAAAGGCACATTTACATCATCAGGGCGCAAGAACAGTGTGCGCTGACGCCTGCGACTAAGTTCAGCTGTTCCAGCTCACAGCTAGGTGTGCATTTTAAGATCTAACTAAATGCTAAAGCAATCCAAGTCAAGTATCATGCAGACAAAATGCATATTGATGGAACTGACTTCAGCTCCCAGCTGTAAGCAGTGGGGCTGTCCTTCGGGGTATGAATGTCATTAAAAATATTTCATGTGTCCCACACAACGATCAAGCCTGGCAGATGTCAGCACCTATCTATTCTGACAACAAAAGCTCTGGCTGCACAAACCTGAGGAAGGGGAAGGTGAGAAACTATCTACAATTTAAAACAATGAAGAGTTGTATTTATTGTTCAACTTAAGATGACATATATATATATATACACACACCTGTCACTTACGTGTCAGTGTCACGTGATGTATCAGATAATCACAGTAGGTTTTCACCTATTCATTCAGTTTACATACTCCTACAAAATTAACAATGTGGAACATTTTCTGCAGCTTTTATATGAAGCCAATCTCTACCTCCTGGTTTTAAGATGATCTGAGAAAGCCATAAGACTGACATTTAAAAAAACCATCTGATGGATTCTGTTTATACTTGGTCGAGGTACAGCTAGCAGGTAACCCACAGCAAGGAAATGGACACTTACTTACCATGTGCACCACGTTGAGCTACAGTACAATTTGTAGGGAAATTTTTACTGCCTGTCTTTTTAGAAGCATTCCATAAAAAGGGAACTCCCATGTTACTTGAATTCTTGTGTGTTTTCAGGCTCGTGTACTTTACTGTTATCAGTTAAGGAAAAGGTGCTCTACGTGCAGTAAAGCCCAGTTCTTACTCCCAAGCTTCTGAGACCGCAGGAGTGCCCAGTTCCTGCCAGGCATGTGGGGGCCAGCGGGAAAGGGGGGCTGCAAGGAAAGCACTGAAGTGTAGCATTGTCAAGTTCCAGGTTTGTCTGGACTCCTGGATTTTGCAGTACAGGATTTTCCTGTCCACCTTTTCTAAATCTCACTAGCAGAGGCTCTGACTTTCACTACCTGGAAGAGTGGTACAGCTAAAAGTCCAACTTCTAAACAGATGCCTTTCTCCATTACATAGTCAGGTCTCAGAAATTGTATCACGCCTCTGCTGTAAATCTTGAGACTGCAAATAAAGGCCCCACAGTGGGCTAATGAGGAATGACTACAGCTACCAGCATCTGCTTCTCTCAGCAAGCCATGTCCCTGCCGTTTGTACTCGAACTGATAAAACTGTCATGCCAGGCACCTTTCACTCCAGCCACGTCCTTTCAGTCTTCAGGCTCTGAAGTGGACAGGAGCTATATTTAGGCCTAAGGCTGTTCTCACACCCCCAGCTTAGGGGCTGTGCTCCCAGTTACCATCTGGAAAGAGAGCTGGGGGCCCGCTGCCAGGAAGTCTCCAAATTCTACAGCGTTTATGGTCAAACTTGATAATTATAGCCTAAAATAAAGACAACTCAGAGATCAATTCAGGTCTGGATTAAAAAAAAAAAAAAAGAAAAATTCAACACAATTTAGAGGTATATATTTTAAGATAATCTTTTAAAAAGTTGTGTGAAGAATACTTCAGTTAATCTGCAGTATGGATACAGTTGAACCAACGGTTTATTTACAATGATTCCTGAAGTCAGCAGCCTGAACACACCCACATAGCAGCCACAGCAGCAATTACCTGGTCTATTTAATGATGCCCCATCTCATCTTCTGCAGACAAAGAATGATTGCTCAGAGGTCACGGTTTACCTTCTTGCACGAGGTGCAACAGGAGGTGCAAGCAGTTCCTTGATCAGCTCTACATAACAGCTGTGAACGCAAAGTCGTATTGCTCTGTAATCGTAAGCACATTTGTCTTGCTTGTAAGGAGAACAGAAAGCTTCTCTGATGTAAATGTGCCTTTAGAAAGTGAGAACTGAAAACATTAATATAAAAAAAGTCAAATAACTATAGGTATTTCATGAAACTATATATATAAAAATTGAGTTATCACAACTAAAGCAGCAAATCAAAAATCTGCTGAGGTTTTCTGGTATAACTAAAAAAAAAAGTTAGTTTGTGTCCAAGTTCAGTAAGTCAAATGCTACCACTGACATGACAAAACTAAAACCCACAAGAGGAAATTGAAAAGTGCACAATGAAATTAATAGTCTTGGATCAAGTATTTATGGAAAAATGGAAATGTTTTGTCCCGTGGACTTGATAAGTGAGAATTAGAAGGAGGTATTAAAGTTTATCTGATCCAGATTTGGCTTGCCGTTCCACGTAGAAGAGGATGTAGGCCTTCGCCTTTACCACAGTCTCCTCGTCGGTCAGAGTTACAGTGCTGTCGTTGAAATGGAACCAACGGCCTTCGTGGGCTGCGTACGCCGTGTAATGTCCAGAGCCAACGCTGTCAGCAGGGCATGGGGAGAGAAAGGACAATCAGGAGACAGAGCACTCACTGATGCATTTTCTGTTAGGCAATAACGGGCTAAGAGGCTTCACAGAACCAAAGGAAGAAAGGAACCGACAGCTCTCTGCAGCAGTTGGTTTCTCCCCTTCTTAACTGGTGAAGCTCCAAGTTCTCCAAATCAAAGTTTCATGTTAAGCCAAATAATCATTTACAGGGATGAGTTTAATTTGTTTTTCAGTTGTTGTTGTTGTGTTTGTTTTTTTTTTAAATAGGATCTTCCTAGCACGCCATTGTTCTTGTGCAAGCAAGGCTTCTTGCAACACAGAACGTCCATGTTTGCTTACCGGGAAGCCAAGCCCCTTAGCTGGTGTTCAAGCATTGCTGTTAGAAAATGCACTGTGCTTTGTTTTTATGCATCTTGCCTACTGAGGTGTGGAGAACCATTGTCTAAATTTAATCAGAAGTATCTACAGCAAAACAAACACTAGAATACCAAGACAAAGTCTTTTGAGAGCGTTTTAAACGGACCCAAGCGTTGGAGCCGTGTCCTGACTCTAACAGCACTGCACACCCATCAGCCCCGTACCCTGCCAGCCACGGGAGCGCCTGCCCTCACGCCTGTGTGCTGCTGTGACCCCTTCCCCCCCCGGTGCTGCCAGTGGTTCACACCCCCAGTGGTTCCAACCATAAGTGCCATTCCACCCATCACCGGCTCTCCCTGACAGCCGTGCAGTTGTCCTCGCTCAGAGCACCACGCAGGTGCGGGTGGTGCGACAAGGGCTGCCTGCAGTCGTCTTTTTGCTTCAAGCAAAGGGAGAGGCTCTCTAGACAAAACTTTGTTTAGTAGCTTTGAATTAATTCTGGGTATCAGTAAGGATTTGGTTAATGGGATTTAGTTTCTTTACAAAGTCCTTTCACAGTTTCACAGCTAAAAAGTAATTTCCTATAAACTACAAGAACACGCTTCTCCCTGGATGAACAGTTGTCACTGCTGCAGTTCCACCCAGGGTTGGGAAATGGAAAAACGAAACCAAACCCACCCATACTCAGCAACTGCAAATGATGCATCCTACCCCACTTTGCAGCATGCCTATTAGCTTTCTCTTTGAGGTTTCACTCCTGTAGGAGAGAAGGTAAACACAGGATAATTGCTTTCTCTGTGCCCCTCTTCTGTTCTGGCATAAATGCACACCTGCCCTTCAACCTGAACAGAAAAATAACTCTGCCTTATACCAAGAATTTCAAAATGAAGCATTAACTTCTGGAAGGCCCCTTTATTCACAGTGTTGGTTTTAGTGCTTTCCATTCCTGAGGAACCGGAGTGTTTTCGTTCTGTCTTTCACCCCCACAGTCTGCCAGTGGGAATTCTCAGGGATAACTACATCACTTCAACTAGCTGAAGTTACTGCAGCTTAGTTCCACGTTAGCTTGTACATTACTGGATATTTCCATCAGTGCAACATGCAGACGATCACTAGGGAAGGAAAGGCCTGAAGTCAGCACGCACGTCAGCGGGGTGATCTCTGCCCAGAAGCAGGCGTGCTCGTGTACTCACCCTGAGCCATGATGCACAACAACAGCTGCAAGGTCGTACAGGCAGCTTTCTGGGCCACTGTTTTCAGGCTGCAGTTGAAAAGAGAAAACCCTTCAGATTTCAGTGATACCTACTGCAGTTTGTAACGCAGACACACGTGACGGAATTGGTTTCTCTGGGAGGTGTCAGTGAGTCTCCGTACCTCTAACAAGTAGCATTTCATGTCTAGGCCTCGTAAGGGGAACTCAACGTATGTATCAACCTTGTTTCTTAGATATGCTGTCCAGTGAAATCGTTTCAAGTGTAAGCATAGCACCTATGGGATTAATAAAATAAAATGGCTGCGTTAGAGGAACTGGCTGAACTTACTGCTGAGATCTGGGAGGGTTTCGTGCTGGTCTGGTAACAGCTGAGCAGCTCTCTCCTCTGACACTGCCACGCTGTCGCTTTTCATGTTTATACAAACCTTTGGTAGTTTCTGAATCCAGAATTTTTTGGTGGACTTCTGTTTCTTTTTGCATTTATGACACATATACAGCTCTGTCTCATCAAGTTCTTCCAGGTCTGTAAAACTGCGAAGACAATCTAGACACAGAAACCACACACACAGAGAAATGTCACTAACTCCACATGATAGCAAATGGTCTGTGCAACATCAAGTACCACAGTCAGCAACGCACACAAGGTGTGCATCTCTTGCAGTCGGTCTCCTTCAGTTCACCTACAGCTGTGCAGCAAAAAAGCTGCAGCGATGTCGTGCATCAGCCTGTTCTGATGTGCAGCATTCCTTGCTCCTCTAACAGCCACAGCTGAAAGCAGTTCCAGAGAAAAAACAACTCTTCTCTTTCAAACAAGATCCCCTCCAGCGCTCAGCGCAAGGGTTTATTTTCAAAAGAAATTGTATCACCTTCTAATAAAGAACGTTCCATTCTAAAAGTGATTTGTTTTTAGGTACAAGACAAACAGGAAAAAATGTCTTTTTTAATTAACATTTTGCAATTTGCAGCAAGTACATTTACAAACGTACGAATTAACATCCTTTAAAACCAGGTCAGTAACAGGACCTCTGCCCAGCTTCACAGGATTGTATCTATGTTGTTTAAAAAGCAGACGCTCACAAGAGCCAGCCTGACTCTGCACAAGGAGTGGGTTCTCAAAACGCGCCTGTACGCAAGACAGCCAATGTACAACAATGCACATCAGTGTGGGTTAGAGAAACTGGACTGCAGAATAAACACTGACCTCAAAGCACTGCTGGTAGCTCCCCTGGCACTGAGCTGACCTGCACGTCTCAGAGCTGAGCACATCCCAGCCCCAGTTTACTGATGCACTACGTCAGTCAAGAGACAGTGACAGGTAAGGCTTACATGGAATGTCATTTTGGCACCTTCTACTGCAGCACCTCACAGAAAGAGATGGCATGTGGCACCATGCCATGACCTGGGCCTGGCCCCTCGGCAATCACTGAGTATACGCTCTGATTCTTGTCAATGATTCTGTTATCCAGGCACTCTTACCTCGTAGTGTGCACATTGGTCCATTTTCTTGATTTTTAGTACGTTTATTTCTGAACTGACTTGGAATATCTAGCGAAAGGTCTAGAAAAACAAACATTAAAAAAAAAAATCAGGGCTGAATAAAACAATGCTTCATCTTCCCAGGCTAACACTGTAACACTCTGGTTCAGTCATATGACATCTAAATAGATTGAGTTTCAGATTTACTTTTCTGCCTTACATCACCCAATCACCCACTATTTATTTATTTATTTATGACAGGTGGCATCTTACCTAGGAATGGGTCAAACTTTCTAGATTCCGTCCCACATATTAAGCAGTTGACTTCATTTTGAAGAATGCCTCCAAAAATCGCTGTGACAACAGTAGATGCTCCATTTCTAGGCAAACCACAACAGAGAGAGAAAGTCAGAATTTCTACCTGAGCTGGGCTTCATGTGCAGTTCCTCCTATGATGTGTTCACCATTCACGGCTGCTACCCAGCAACGTTTGGTCCACGTGTAACCAGCAGTGACTGAGCTCTCTCACAGGGCCTTCACCCACCCAGAGGTGCCCCCTGCCAGTCCTGCTCTGTTGCGGCACTCCATCTTGCACCAACAGAACTCACCACCTGCACACGCTCCACAGCGATGCGGGGGATTTTAGGGAAGTGCTGGTTGATTCCCTTCTGTAGCACAGGGCTGATTCTCCCAAGGTGCCCTGTAATTAAGGCTGTTTCTGAACAATTCTAAACAAAAATTCTCCCGTTAGGGAAGTCAACCATTTTGTTTTGAATGTACACTCTACTTTGCTGCAAGTAATTTTGGCTTCTTCGAAGCATGTGTCTGCACTTCTCCCATCTTGCTTCCACAGGCAGCTTAAGTTGCATTAAAATATGCTAAAAAATATTCAGCAGCATCACCATCCTCTACACTTCCATTAGTCTCTTACGTAACCTCAGATGGTGTAATGACCTTATAGTCCAATGAGAACAAAACGTTTTCAGTTACGTTATACAACCCTGAGATAACGCACTGGTGTGTGCCTGCAGTGCTGACACCAGCTCACAGACACACGTGTTCCACATCAGTGCTCCACCTCTGACTTAGGAGGGTTCAGCTCAGCAGAGGGAAATGGCTGCCCAAATGAACGGGCACTCGAGGAGAGCGCAGTCACAGTGCCCTTACTGGGCCCATTTCAGCAGGGGTGACCTCAGCGTGCCCTGGCAGAAGGCGATTCCCTTCCCCATTCTGTACCCCAGCACACCACGCTCAGGACAGAACTACAGCAGGTGTCTGAACAAAGTTTAAGTTCTCTCTGTGGTCAGACAACCTGAAAACAAAACTGCTTTGCTTTTCAAATGCCCTTCAATTCTAAGAGCATTTTTTAGGTATTTTTTTGGGGGAGGGTGGGATTTTTCAGCAGCAAAGCAACTTGAAAGAAGCGGTAACGAGCACAGTGTGAACCCAAGGCTTTTGGTCATGTCAATCCCTGTGGCCGTTTTAATCTGAGAAAAAACACGCCTGGGACAGAATTCAGAAAGAGTAGTACTTGGAGAAGGGAGGTGTGTGAAATACACAGGTGATTCCTGTTTCAAGACACAATAACATGAAAAATCAACACTGTGAGGGACAAAAAAAAGTGACAGCTGTAACTGTGTGTCAGGTGAGGCACAACACATAGGGATCGTCTGCAGGAAAACGGCCTCAAGTCAAACAGAAGCTGCCCCGCTCTCTCGAGCCTAGAAGGCCCGCTGACCATTTAAGCTTACAAGCACTCAGCAGTCTTTTTGCATCTCTATTTTTCAAGCAATCTATCACCCTAAATAAGGAGATTGAAGAGAAGAAAGAATTCTATATGGCTACAGAATAGGAACTACAGTTCTTGTCTTTCTGAAAAGTGTTTACAACTTACTCTGTGTGTTCATACCCATGAAAAAAGGCTCATCCAAGAGCCACGCTTCCTTTAGGAAGGCAGAACAGCCCCAGGACCACACTCCCTGACCCTGCAGCTTTATCATCTGCGATGTTACACGTCTGCTAAAGCAAGCTGAGACACGGAAACATGACATTTCAGATCTACCACACAGACCAATACAAAGGCATTGAAGAAATTAATTTAAAAACGTTCCTTACATGCAACACTTGCTGCTTGCAGTCAGGCTAGAATTTTCTTGCAAAATTACTGAACGTGAGACGCCGTTAAAGCCTCCCTGGAGTTCCAGGTGTAGGTGGTCCAAAAGGTAACGCATGAACTCGTGGGCATCCTGCTGCTGGTACCCCCTGGAGCGAAACAGACACCATCACCAATCACACAGGTTGCTTTGCTGCAGGAGAGAGCACCTCACTCGAAAGAACACGTTTGTTCAATAACACCGAGCAGAACTGAAGAGCCACGTACATTTCGTACCAGCAATGTTCTGTTAGCCTTCAGAAAGGGCCAGTGCTGCACACACAGCCGGTTTTTGGGTCCCTCCCAGCACCATCACTACACGGGGCTCTGTGAGGCCAGAGAAATGTCTGAGCTAAGTTCTGTATGGGAGGAGCCCCTGCACTGCTGCTAGAAATAAGTTCAGCCAGCACACCATTCATCTCTACTTTATGTTCGACATATTGAAGTCTCAAAGCTGCCATGACTGAAAGACAGCACAAACCACTGCTGCTGGCTCAGAATTACCATGTTGTGTTCCTCCGGCCCCTAAGCCCACAGGCTGCTTTGGCAGTTCCAGCTGTTTGCTTCCCTGCTTGGTCCCCTCCCCACCAACACATGGCAGTTATTCTTAGGGCTTGGTTTTCCACATGCACCTTTCAGTGACACCATAAACTCTGAAATACTCTTAGGATGAAAGACAGCTTTCTTTCCTCTCCTAGGACGAGAGCTTAAAGCCACGCTGGAAGTGGCACAGCTCCCTTGCACAGCCCACACAGCACCCGGGAGAGGCAGAGGGGGATCCAGAGCATCCCGTGAGGATCTGGGGGCAGGGTTCTGCTCCCAGCAGGAGCTGTGCTGTGCAAAGGGCTGTCACTGTTCTACCGCTAACAGACCTCATTCCAGGTAACGGCGAAGCCATCAGAGTACATACGGCTTTAACATAATCTAAGCTGAATCATGCATCAAGTGTAAGAAAAAACAGCACCCAGAGTTTTAAAGAGAACAGATGTGGTGCCACAGCAGTGCTGCTGATGTACAGAACACAGGTATATCCGACACGAGTACTGCCAGGAGGTAAAAATATACTAAAGCCTTTTCATCCTGGAGAATTACAGTACTGTTTTCTTCCAAACAAGCAGCTTTAAATGCAGTCACCACATTTGTACGCAGATCTTCAGGCACCCTGGATAAACGCACCAGCATCGCTATGCCCCACGCAGACACCCTCCCCCTTCTACGTGGGAGAAAAGCCCCCGGCACAGCCCTGCTGCGGTCTGCAGGGCACAGTGCCCTCCTCAGAGCAGGACAGTTTTATCCTGCAGCTGCAGGATAGTTGTACACGTTACCAGGAAGCTGAGTAGTAGCACAGAACTCAACTTCAAAGTTACGTGTTAGCTGTGCTCACTGCAAGACAACTTTTAAGTTGCTGAGTTACCGCAGGGTTTGCTCAGTTATTTAACACAAACACCCCCCCCCTTACTGAACAGATGGAAAAATCATAAGGAAGGGCTGAAGGTTAAGGTCATGGAATTTACTTTGCTTCAGACACCCTTCCAACAGTAACTTCCTCATGGAAGTCACTACAGCACATTTGACCTGCAGCAAATTTCATTAAACAACCTTTGGAATCATTCTGCGTTGTTGGCTGTGTTCCCGATGCACGTGTGTAGGGAAACTGCAGCTCAGGGCCCCAGCTGGAGGTGGAGCACCTGGAGGAGGGCTGGGGCTGCCCGGGGGCACAGCAGAGCGCTGGCACCTGTGCTCCCCCCTGCCCAGAAGGGGTGGCCCTGGGGCGGGTTGCTCGGGGCTCACTGAAGGGCCAGCAGTGGGGGACAGCGCTTCTGAGAGCTGCCACTCGCCAGAGGGGCACTGCCTGGTTGGGAGATGGCTGTCACTGCAGCTGTGAGTTTGACCTTTCTGTGCACGTCCACTGCCAGACCTTCGAGTGCCCTGCCTGGGACCACTAAGGACTCGTCTGAGGTGACTTCATTCGTGCGTTCGCAACGCAATGTGTTTATGCTCCCATACAAATAAGTTATTTATAGATGAAAGATTCTTTGGATTTGGTGAAAAGCTTCAGTCTAGATGCAGAGCTCAGAATACAAAGATGTGGACAAAGGCCCTTCAGCTACAAGGCGTGGTTGGTCTGACAGCCAGCCTGGGCAACAGCTGATCTCCATCCACCTGCTGTTCATTTCCAGCTCACCTCTGGCATCCCCTTTCCTGTCGGCAGCAAGGTACCAAGACCAACGCTTACTGGGAAAACAGAGCGGGCTATTTATACAGCAGGAAAGCAACCAAACATGTCTCACAACTCAGCGTGAGGCTGCAGGCTCTGCTGGCACGCAGCAGAATGGCAGCAGCAGACTGAGTACAGCGGTCGGGGAGCAGGGCTTCAGCAGCAGAGGAAGGGCTCAGGCACTGCAGTGACGCTTGCTGTGTGCAAGGCTTAAAAAACAAAAGCAATATCCTCTACAGACACGAGATGAGACAGAGGGCCACCAAGTGCCTCAGCAACACTTTTTTCTTTAACCTCCTGTAAGAAAGCCTGTAACCTTCTGAAAGGAAAGGAGCACTCGCAGTCCTGGAGGCAGGCACGAGCTTTTAACAACTGAAACCTTTCAGCTAAAAAACTGAACACATTTCCAAGCGTGTTCTCTCTCCCTGCCCCCATCACTCGATGAGCACAGCTGAGGAGGCTGCCTGCTGTTAACGTGCTGTTGGCTCCAGCTGCCTCTCCTGCACACCCATCCACCTGCTTTCAAGCTCCTAGCAGCACACAGGGCAGAACTAGAATGGCAGCACCACGAACTTTTACAAGGTGCAGTTAAACACCGAAGAAGTTTCTTACTCAGTTGTTCATACAGCGACCAGCTGGCACTGCTCTCCGTGTGATCTACCACTGGTTAAATCATGGACGTGTTCACCCCGAAACAATATAAAAACACTTTTTCTTTTAAAAACTGTGATAGAATCCACAGTGCTGAAAATTTGCTTGAGGAACTTAAGGAACTCGTTTCTTGCTTAGCCTGACAGGAATTACAGTGAAGANAGCAGTGCTGCTGATGTACAGAACACAGGTATATCCGACACGAGTACTGCCAGGAGGTAAAAATATACTAAAGCCTTTTCATCCTGGAGAATTGCAGTACTGTTTTCTTCCAAACAAGCAGCTTTAAATGCAGTCACCACATTTGTACGCAGATCTTCAGGCACCCTGGATAAACACACCAGCATCACTATGCCCCACGCAGACACCCTCCCCCTTCTACGTGGGAGAAAAGCCCCCGGCACAGCCCTGCTGCGGTCTGCAGGGCACAGTGCCCTCCTCAGAGCAGGACAGTTTTATCCTGCAGCTGCAGGATAGTTGTACACGTTACCAGGAAGCTGAGTAGTAGCACAGAACTCAACTTCAAAGTTACGTGTTAGCTGTGCTCACTGCAAGACAACTTTTAAGTTGCTGAGTTACCTCAGGGTTTGCTCAGTTATTTAACACAAACACCCCCCCCCTTACTGAACAGATGGAAAAATCATNCAGAAAGAAAAATCATAAGGAAGGGCTGAAGGTTAAGGTCATGGAATTTACTTTGCTTCAGACACCCTTCCAACAGTAACTTCCTCATGGAAGTCACTACAGCACATTTGACCTGCAGCAAATTTCATTAAACAACCTTTGGAATCATTCTGCGTTGTTGGCTGTGTTCCCGATGCACGTGTGTAGGGAAACTGCAGCTCAGGGCCCCAGCTGGAGGTGGAGCACCTGGAGGAGGGCTGGGGCTGCCCGGGGGCACAGCAGAGCGCTGGCACCTGTGCTCCCCCCTGCCCAGAAGGGGTGGCCCTGGGGCGGGTTGCTCGGGGCTCACTGAAGGGCCAGCAGTGGGGGACAGCNGCAGGGGGGGACAGCGCTGCTGAGAGCTGCCACTCGCCAGAGGGGCACTGCCTGGTTGGGAGATGGCTGTCACTGCAGCTGTGAGTTTGACCTTTCTGTGCACGTCCACTGCCAGACCTTCGAGTGCCCTGCCTGGGACCACTAAGGACTCGTCTGAGGTGACTTCATTCGTGCGTTCGCAACGCAATGTGTTTATGCTCCCATACAAATAAGTTATTTATAGATGAAAGATTCTTTGGATTTGGTGAAAAGCTTCAGTCTAGATGCAGAGCTCAGAATACAAAGATGTGGACAAAGGCCCTTCAGCTACAAGGCGTGGTTGGTCTGACAGCCAGCCTGGGCAACAGCTGATCTCCATCCACCTGCTGTTCATTTCCAGCTCACCTCTGGCATCCCCTTTCCTGTCGGCAGCAAGGTACCAAGACCAACGCTTACTGGGAAAATAGAGCGGGCTATTTATACAGCAGGAAAGCAACCAAACATGTCTCACAACTCAGCGTGAGGCTGCAGGCTCTGCTGGCACGCAGCAGAATGGCAGCAGCAGACTGAGTACAGCGGTCGGGGAGCAGGGCTTCAGCAGCAGAGGAAGGGCTCAGGCACTGCAGTGACGCTTGCTGTGTGCAAGGCTTAAAAAACAAAAGCAATATCCTCTACAGACACGAGATGAGACAGAGGGCCACCAAGTGCCTCAGCAACACTTTTTTCTTTAACCTCCTGTAAGAAAGCCTGTAACCTTCTGAAAGGAAAGGAGCACTCGCAGTCCTGGAGGCAGGCACGAGCTTTTAACAACTGAAACCTTTCAGCTAAAAAACTGAACACATTTCCAAGAGTGTTCTCTCTCCCTGCCCCCATCACTCGATGAGCACAGCTGAGGAGGCTGCCTGCTGTTAACGTGCTGTTGGCTCCAGCTGCCTCTCCTGCACACCCATCCACCTGCTTTCAAGCTCCTAGCAGCACACAGGGCAGAACTAGAATGGCAGCACCACGAACTTTTACAAGGTGCAGTTAAACACCGAAGAAGTTTCTTACTCAGTTGTTCATACAGCGACCAGCTGGCACTGCTCTCCGTGTGATCTACCACTGGTTAAATCATGGACGTGTTCACCCCGAAACAATATAAAAACACTTTTTCTTTTAAAAACTGTGATAGAATCCACAGTGCTGAAAATTTGCTTGAGGAACTTAAGGAACTCGTTTCTTGCTTAGCCTGACAGGAATTACAGTGAAGACTGAGCAGGGAAACTGGTCAAGGACAGACATTAAGGACGGTGTTTTGGTCGCTGCTTCCAACTACTGGTATTAAACTTCCTTGATTCTCTTAAGCCAAATGAAACATCCTAGGCAGTGTGAACAACAGAATAACATCACTTGTTGTTTGGGTTACTCAGATGTGCTCTCAGCATCTTTTCAGCACTGCTAGAGGTGTAACAGATAACAGAATCTTTACTACCTGAGAACACGGAGCAACTTACCTTCATCACAATATATCCTAACAGGTTTCAGTGCTCCTTTGAAAGAGGTTCAGGGGCCAGGACAGGGAGACCTTGGAGAGGAATGATACTTCAATTTACTTGAGTACCCTTTTTCCCATTTTATTGTCCTTTTTTGTCAGTATGGGCACAAAACACCTATTTTGGTTACAGCCCTCATTTCATGTCCAACTGATGGTGACTGTCGTACGTGGAGAGAATCAAGGAAGTTTTAGCCAGTATGTTCGTATCTAGACCTGCACATTTTTAATCTGACTTACTGCTGGAAGCTTGGACTATGACTCAACTAAATGCAGTTTTGCTTCCTTGCCATAAGGCACAAAGAGTCTTCCTGAATTCTTCCTACCTACCAGACTTTGAGCCAGTACTTAAGGGGTAAGAGAATCAAGACAAAGGTAAAACTGCTCCTGTTCTAGTGTTTGAGACACCTGCCCTTTCCGACNTCTTGATTATCCTACCCCTTGAAGTACTGGCTCAAAGGTAAAACTACTCCTGCTCTAGTATTTGAGACACCTGCCCTTTCCGACACGTGGCATGTGGTTGAAGGGTGGGGAAAAGAAGCACTACCGATAAACACAGAACTGTCAATCTAAGTAAAGATGTTTTCCAAGACATATTTGTGGGCATACAGGAAATCTGCAGTCTCCATCCCCCAGATTCAGCAAGTTTTAGATTAGAATACCAGCAATATGAAGTTACAATAAAGAATAATGTTCTTATTTTACAAAACTTACCTAAAATTTGGCATAATTTTCCAAACAACATAAAATAAAGACTCTGGACTAAATGCGGTTTGACTTCCTTGCCATAGAGCACAAAGCGTCTTTCTGAATTCTTCCACCAATGAACTGCAAAGAAAGTAAAAGCTGGTGATGAATAAGGGTTTGTGTTAACTTTAGAGGATTACCTAGCCCAATGGTACAAATATCAGACATGACTTTGGCTAAAATTGTAATGACTGGGTATACTGCACTACTCCAAACAGTTTGTGTCTAAAATCCTACCCATAACATCAGACAGGTTAGGAAAATTACATCTCAGATGCTGAGGACTCACTAGGAAAGCTATCCTCCTTTTGCCATTACACTGTAAACCCCACTAACACGGCTGCTTTAACACTTGCTTCAACAAGTTGTGAATGGCACATCTACATGGCCAGATTTTAGCTGGCATTAAGTCATGTAATGTCTGGACTGGAAACAACCAGCGCTGCTCAGCCTCACCTTCACAGGCAGCTACACTCCAGCACCTCCTGATGCATGTCACTGCTTCCCTGCAGCACCACGCCTACAAAAGCACACTGCAAATGACAGTTTCTTTTTCTTGCACAGCAAACTATTTTCCTATGACACTGTGCCTCTAGGAATCATTTCTCTATGACTGTAGCACTGAAAGTGTAGTGGCTCTACAACTCTAGCGCTTGCTGTTCTCACTGAAGTTCAGCAGTAACAAGAACTCCCAGCTTACACGTTGTTATCCCCCTGGCTCCTGGTATGGTAAGTCCTCCTGCCTGCTGTCTTCCCATTCCTCAGCTCCACAGCGGGCAGCTCCTTGAAGTAACAGCAAAACTGCTGAATGTTACTAGAGAAAAAGGAAAAATGAATGAAATCCTTAAAGGGCAGAGAATAAAGAGAAGATGACGTATTCTGGAGTCTGTTACTTGAAAATCATAAACAGAACTTCATGTGGTGATGATACGATGATGGCAACCAGGAATTCTTCTAAGTATTTTCTTACAAGATACAGGAAATACTGTAACAAGTATTTATCTTCTGTAAATGAGTGAGCAAATCTGCAAATGCCACTGCCATCCCAAATGCCTAGAATACCTACATTTTGGTTCTGCTTTGACAAAGGGATATTGTGTTAGACTGAGGTACTGGGAGGCATTCCCAAAAAAACCAGGCTGCAGCTGCTGAGGAGGTGAACACAAGGTCTGCATCTACCTGTTGATTCCAACCTCTGCTACAGCAGTGCCAGTTACGGAACAAAGCACTCCTGCAAGGTCAGCCCTGAGCGATGGGGAAGGTACCTGAGCGACTGAAGGATGGCGTTCATGAAACACGTGTTCCCCAAGTTCCGAAGGCCTGTGGCACAGAGGGCAGTGGTGCTTCCCTGGAATGAGGATGGCTCGGTTAAAGACAGGTAGCACTGCTCCCCCACAGAGCTGGTACTGCTGTATCAACATGAACTGGAACAATAATTAACTACAACGTTTCAAAAACGGTTTCAAAGCCAAAGCAACCACATCACCAACTCACACTGCCTTCCTTGATGACTAAAGCCCCATCTTGACACGAAACCCATTTCTTACTCACTACTGCCAACAGAAAACTATGCAACCTCTTTTCCTGCGCAAACAGGTCTGGAACAGGACAGCATGGTGTTAGTTGCAGACTTCTGCTGCCAAGTCCTTGTGTGTATTTATGTTAAAGACGCACACACGATGTTCAGTGAGAAATCAATGATAATTTCCCCTAAAATGTATTTGGAAAATGAAAATATCAATCCTTGTCCATTCAGTTCTGTATCTAGTAAGTGCAGCGTGGCAGCCTGCAGGTTTTTAAGCCACCAGCAGTGGACTGTCATCTTGGTGGGGTTTTGTGGTGGAAAGGAGCATTTTTTTAACGAAAGCCAACAGCATTTATCTGGGAAAGATGCAGTCAGGTTAGATTATGTAAAGAAACAGCAGTGTGGTGAAGACAAGCAAAGTATGACATTGACAGTCTACGAACTCCAAGAGGTTAGAGCAATGTTACACACAGATTCGCCTGCTTTTTGCCAAATAATTTGAGCATGGGCTGGGAGAAGAAGGAAGAGAAACATGCACAGTGTTGGCATTTATCTACAACACTTGAAAACACTTCTTCAGGTCCATCAAGTTTTGGGGTATTCTTCATTATTCTAACAGAATTTAAAAGGTAAAGTATCTTTCCGTAGTAGTATCTCAAAATGAACTTCTGACCTGACACAAAAGACTGTATTCAAATCCAGAGCCAGTTCCCAAACATGTTCTTCAGTCCCTGGCAGTGCATTTTCAAAGCAACTAAACCCAAAGACTTTGCAGAGCAGCAACTGAGTGCTTTGCTTCCACCTGCCCCTCTTATTTCCATTCATACTCCTCTCAAGAACTTCTCCACTTCCCAGTTAGACAATTATTTCTCAGAGCTGAAGACAGCCACTACTTGAGCTCCCTTGGGCTCCACTGCTATCCTGCAGGCACAAGGGCTAAGGAGAAATAGCTCTGCTCTGCCACTCCTTCTGGCTGGGGCCGGAAACGAGGCAGTCACTACAGCTGAGTCACTCTCTCTCTCCTCTCCCCCTCTCTGAAATCTGCAAGAAATCATGAGGATTAAGCANTGGAAACGAGGCAGTCACATACAGCCCCTCTCCCCCTCTCTGAAATCCGCAAGAAATCATGAGGATTAAGCAGCTCCCTCAGCTCACACCACCAAAAACAGGCATCTGGTTTGGGGCATTCTTTGACTGGAAGATCCTATGAGCTTTCCAGCCAGAGCTGGACCGTGCTCTCTAGGGTACTGCTCTGCAGATGGGAACTCAAAATGTCAGGAAGATGATGTGTGAGACTGACCGTAGTCTTCAGAACGTTCCACAGCTGCTTTTGAAAACAAGTTTCACCAAATGCTTAAAAGTTCTCAAGTTTTTTTACTTTTTCCTAATAACTACTCTCTTATCCTCTTTAGAAAAAGGCAGTGCAACTACTGCTTCCTGTCCTATAAAAGGAACAAACAAATAAAATGCCTTGTCTGCTCAAAACAAAGTGAAAGAAAAATAAAAATCTTGTTGATAGCTCTGTTCTAATCCCAGTGGGTACACTAGCTGCTCCCAATTTCGCTGATCTCACCAATCACAGGGAAACTCGAGGTGTAGCCAACAAGAGTACAGCAGAGTATCAAAAACTCCTGCTGTGAGAAGGGGCTCTCCCCCGGGTGTGGGTGGGAAATGAGAAACACAAAGTACACCAAGCAGGATTTGGGTAAGTGGGAAGTGCTTCAGATCTAGGCCAACCATAAACCTCAAGAGGTTTAACAAAACTCACTGTATTAGATCTGTTATACTTACATTCACTTTTAATAACTTGCTGTTCAGAGATGAGTTTTCCAACAGTTTTCTTTTTCTGTGTCTGTCTGATGTAAAGGCTGAACTGTTAAGAAGCAATTAAAATATGTTACTTACTATAAAAAGAAGACCTTGAATGAAATGGACAACAGATAATCATCCTAATGTCAACCACAGTGACTGCATCTGCCATCAGCTGTCATTAAGACAGCAGAGAGCTTCCTGATGGCAGCACAGGCTGCTCAGAGTCTCTGAACAGAGTGCGTCCCTCTCAGAGCACAGACACCCATCCTACTTTCAACACCAATGTCCGAGTTAATTGCGTTAGGTGACGCATGCTGCAGCGTGTGTGCCCTGATGTGTGCTGTTGTTAGCATGCTGCTTCTGAGCTGAAATACACTTGACCCTTTTTCATAACCAAAGGAATACTCAGTAGAGAGTCTTCCTTAAAACACTTCTGCCCGAAGAGTCATCCCAAACCTCAAAAAGCCAATTTCAGAAACCAGGAGGAAGTAAAGTCGCCAGAGATCAAAAGCATCTAAAGTGCAATCACCTGTTACAGCTGACTCCTCTAACTTAAAAATAGACCATGTTATCACATTTGTGTAAGACTAATGCAAAGCAACAAGAACAGCAAGTTACTCTTTTCCACATCACTGGACATTACCGGTCCCTGATTCTGTCACTTACCACTTCTCTCCAACAGAAAAACTGTAGCTTCTTCCAGCTTTTAGCCTTTGTTTTGTTTTGTTTTTGTTTTTAAATTTAAAAGCTCCCAAACATTCAGAAACTGTCACTGCACACAAGGGACTCCTCCACAGTGACCTTACCTCCAGGAGAGCTAGCTCTCATTCAAAACATCAGCGTGCACTTCTCATTATGCCCACACATCCCTACACCTCACTGCGTGCCCAAGAAGCCCATCAGAAGAAGAACAGAGAATAACAAAGACGTTAATCCTCTCACAGAGGAACCAACACACGGGGGCAGGATCCACACTGGGCAGCAACGCAGCAGCAGGAGTGCTGGTTGAACTCTGGGAGGCTGGCACCCATCTGGAAGCACTGTATGCACACGTACTTCTGCTCAGCATCAGGGCAGATTTGCAAGCAAACTACGGAAAGATGTTTGCTATCTAGCACGGGCCACAGCATCTGCAGCACAAAGATTACAGTATTTACTTTTCTGTGGAAGAGAGCCAGATAAAGCCATGGGAAATACACGTAGAACCAGCACGATTCTACATTCATAAGCTTTTCTTAATCTTTGTTTGGAAACCAAACAGAATCAACACGAAACTGCCTTTCAGTTTCAATTTCTCTGCTCCACAAACTTTTTCTGTTTTTGACAACATTGTGATTCTGTTCTGGAAATTCTGCCCTATTTTTAAAGAAAGAGACTAATTACTGACAAGGTAGCAAGAAAGCTAATGGATTTCCACACTACTGCATACGCAGCCTCTGTAAGTACAGTATGCAAGAAACAAAACATCAGCCAAACCCCTTCCATTCTGCACCTCTGCTCCTCAGTAATGAAAGAGTCATTTTCAGACATGCATAGTATCACCCCCATACAAAGACCAAAACAAAGGTACTAAATACACATATAGCTATAAAACAGAAATGTCACTGAAATGAAGCAACGCTGTAAGTCTGCCCATGGGTGGAAATGCACTACTTACTTTTCCAAGTTCTGTAGGTGCTCTCTGACCTTCTGTACCAGTCCCAGCTTGGTGTCATTGACTACAAAATCATCACAGCGATAACTGCAAGAAGAATATGTATCAGAATATGGAAAGGATTGCAGTGAAGTACTCCAAAATAGTCATGCAAGTGAACGTGCTGGAAGCACTGAAGTGATTCAGTGGACAATTATGAGGAGGGGAGGGGAACAACACCCAGAAGCTGAGCTTGTTTCCCTCTGAAAATTGCCTCCTAGCAGGAGATGGTTCAGGCAATACTTTATTACCTGTTTTTTTCTTCTAGCTTACTTTGTTATTAGAAAACAGAAGCATTATCTACCATTCATCCTAATGTGGAATCCCAATGAAACACAACTTCAAACATGCTGCCTAACCACAAGCAGCATCAGTAGACAGCCCATAGATTTATCAAGAAAGAGGAACTGACATCAGTAAACACAATACAAAGTTTTTATTAATATATAATGTAAATCAAGTTATTTGAATACTGTAAAACTATCACTAAACCCTGACTGGTTTCCCACCAAGAGGTGCTGAACAGACACCCGGTGCTGAAGCTCCTGCTGTGGAAACGAGCAGGAAGAGGAGTGAAGGACGATGTGGTTTGCCCAGTGTCACACCAGAAGCCTGGCAACTTGCAGCTCGTGCTCTAGCCACAAATACCACTCATTCTCTCATAGTTTTCATGGATACTGAAACACTAAAATATAGAAAATTAAGCTGTTTTTAAGCTTTTTCAAGGTAAGTGCCAAAATAACTGAGCTGGACAAAGCAGCTGAGCCCCCGCTGCCTCCCAGCGAGCACAAAGCGAAGCCCATCAGAACGGCCGCCCAGCAGCAGCAGGGCTGAGAAGAGCCAAGCCACAAGCATTTACAGCAAATGTACTGCAGTCACTGTCTTAATGAGGATCCCAACTAAATACACAAATAAATAGAGGTAAAAAAGTCTTCCCTGTGGTGGAGGTGCTTGAAGCAACGCGTGTTGTTGATGGTGCTCACTCGATGAGCACAGCCTGGCATTGCAACACCCAGGTCTGCAAACCCAGAAGGTCAGCAGCTCCGGGGCTGCCATCTGTCCACACCACTTAAAACCACAACTAAGGCCTTCCAGATAGACATGTATCAAAAACTGGCCAGATGTGTCCTACCTGGAGCTCAAACTTTCCATATATAAAACCAAAAAAAAAGTCACCCCTGACTTTCACTGGAAAAACCTGTTTATACATATGGTCTTTAAGGAAAATAGCAAATCAATGTTAAATGTAATAGTCACAGTTACATTGTTAACAACAGTTAAGAGTGACAGAAATCAGCAGGCTGTACAACCTTCTGCAAGGAGTTCACATTTCCCAAGGAGGAAAGATGTCCCCCATAAGGCAGTAGTTAAGGTGTGGGCTTGGGCTGGCTCACACCGTGCACAAAGACACGGCTTGGGCCCACTGCCAGGGGAGGGGAGCAGAGGCTGCTGGTGCACACACTGATCTGAAGTAGAGAGCAAGCAAAGAAGACTGTCACAAGGAGAACGCTGTTGCAAGAAGGCATTAACTTCTGCTTATCTGCTGTACTTCAACCCCTCACATCCCTTGCCCTCACAGAAAGGGGAACAGGACGATGCGGGCCCTCTCAGCCGTGCTCTCCAATCTTTCTGAAGGAAAGAGATGCACACAGACAGGGGCTGCCACTGCACAGCGCAGCTGCGGATGGCATTTCACAGCACTCTCACAGGGTTAGCCAAGAGGCAGCTCATACACAAGATAACCCATGCTCAGGCATGAGAAACAGGAAGGCAAGAAAGGCAATGCCACGTGCAGCTGCTCAGAGGAGAGCAGTGCAGAC
Organism: Penelope pileata; assembly: GCA_013396635.1. Lineage (NCBI taxonomy): Eukaryota > Metazoa > Chordata > Aves > Galliformes > Cracidae > Penelope > Penelope pileata. The sequence continues at coordinate 337,087 of WBMW01001092.1, forward strand.
GAGAAAGGAGCAGAGAGGCTCCATGTGCTGCCATGACTGCCATCCCCATGCACACGGAGGCAGCTCAGCTCCAGGGTCTGAGCCCTGCAGCACCCACCTGCAGCTGCCGGGTTCCAGCAGGAAACTGAGCTCTTTGGGCAGAAAATCTGCTCACGTTGGATGTGCCTAACAGCCCAGCTCCCACTCTTTCTCTCCTCCTCCTCTGGCACAGGACTGACTCACACTGAAATCCATCCTCCCCAGCGCAGGTTCCTCCCCTGCTGGAGCGGACCCATGCTTTGTCCATCAGTGAAACCATCTCAACCTCAGGCACAACCAGAATTGACAGCATTCTTCACTGTATTTGGGGTGTAGTTGGAAGGCAACAGCACTGCCAGTGTGAGTTCAAGCACAGAACTCTTCAGGAGAGCACAGGGCTGAGAAAGCAAGGGCCTGCACCACGGGCAGGAGCCTGCGAGAGCTGCCCAGACAGCTGGCTTCTCGGGGGATTTTTTCCTCTGAAAAGAGAAACTTAACTCTCAACATTTCCAAACGCTGAACACAGCGGTTTTAACTTCTAGATCTTACATAAGAATCCATAAAATAGCTGTTGCACTGGAATTTTTTTTCAAAGCTCACCCCAGCTGGTCTGGGAGGGGAAGAAGCCTGTCCTTATTTCTCAGACACGCTCTAGCTGGCCCTGCTGAGCCTGGTCAGCCACTCACGTTAACGAGCAGGCACTGCAGGCAGACACAGGCCCACTGAGAGCCCCTGAGCCACCTTCCTGCTGCACTACAGGAGATGGCTCCTGCCTGCTCCCACCTGCCTTGGAGCCCTGTGTCTGTTGCACCTTCACATAAGATTACAAGTCTGCACCTTCCCCACGAGGGGACAGTGTAACCAAACACATCATTAACTGTTGCTTCCTGTTAAGGTCCTCACAAGAGTGGAAAAGCAATTTTAAGGTTCCCTTTAAAACAAGACAAGCCTCCTTCATATCTCTCATCATGGGCGGGTTGGTAACCTCCTGCCCTACAGCACTGGGGACTGCACTGCTGGTGGAGGCCCAACAGCCAAGCTCTGCTGGATAAACAAAGCCAGCAGCACGGGAAGGAGTTCAGGCTTCAATGGTTTAACACTTGCTAGGCCAGCACCCCCTGAAGGTAAGCTGCCGAGCGATCGCTCCCTGTGTGTGAAGATGCCTTCCAAAGTGCAGCTGGTGATCCTCAGGATGATGGCAAACCACCAACACCTGCTGGCATTCAGCAATTCTGCAGCGTGCTTTCAACAGCGACTGCACAGAACCAGCTCCATCCTTCAGGGATGTTCCCTTACATGGGTTGGCACAGCACTCTCTCCACACACCTCCTGTTGTCAGCAGCTCTGCTGACCCCCGGCCCGGGCTCCCCTGGCTGTTAGCACACAGTGAGCCATGAGCACGGGCACTGTTCTGGGAGCACAGTGCTGTCAGGAGGTGAGCCTGAAACATCCCAGCTGGCCTTCAGGAATCACAGGGCAAGAATGTGGAGATCCACAATCTGTGAAGTCCCTGGCACTCAGCTACTTCTACATCAGCCCTCGATGGAGGCGGGGGGTGTCAGCACAACTGTATTTTGGTAACTGATAACAAGGAGACTAAGGGTTGGGAACCTGGCCTCAGAGTTGTGTCTGGCATTAAACAAACACAGGAAAGGTATTATGCAAATACATTAACAGCCTTTCTCCTTCCCTGCTAACCAACCATCTGTGCACCAGCACAGAGAAAAAGAGTCCTCTTTCAGGAAACGCATTTCAGCACACAGGCTTCTCAGACAGGTCGCTTTACTCGTGTGCACACAGTAACAACGACCGCAGCAGCAGAATGCATCACATGTTGCCCAGAGGAGAACAGGATCTGTCCTGCTTCCCAGCTCCCTGTGGCTGGTGCTCCGGAACTGCCCGAGGGGCTGCCAGCCAAACCGTGTGATCCAAGAGTCCTTTCCTCAGCACTGAGGGTCTCAAACATCTCCTGCCTCCAAGTGACCAAAGAGTCAGGAAAATCCTCTCAAAATAAATAAAGATCAACCTTCCCTCCATTCTTCAAGACTGAAAAGGCAAACAGGAAGGCACAGAATAAAGATCAAAACCCTCTGGAAAGCAAATCTTTAGTTGCCCAGTACTTTCTCAAAGCATTAGAAAATTCAGGAACACAATAAACAATCTCACCCCACATTAATACAACAAAAAGGAGCAGCTGTCCTGCCAGAACTGACACATTTTTCCTTCCAAAGCTGTGTTGAAAGCCAGTGATCAAGTGGAAGAAAGCAGACACACCTCGACTTCCACACTGGAATGCAATGACAGGAGGCTGCTCTTGTTTTGGTTTATGGCAAGACTGCACACGAGAGCTAGGTACAGAATGCAATAAACCAGGTCAGCTTCAACAGCCACATGGCACTTTCTCTCCCTGACTGAAAAGGCCTAGCTACAACAAACCCCAGCATGTGCTGTGACTGCTAAAGAAAAGGATGGGATCGAATTAAATGCCTTCTTAGTGCAGCAGAGCCTACACAAACCTGCCTGCTGCTACTACTGAGCTAAGGAACACAGCAAGCTGGAAGCCACAGGATAGAAATGGAACAAGGGTTTTCCACTCAGCTCTGTGTCATAAACAAAACTTTGCAACTGAAACTATAAAAGCAGAAAAGTGAAAGCATAAAAGCCCCCAGTGCTTTGCATACAACATTGATGTTAAAAGTTCCCTTGAATGCAACATAACTGCACAACCATACCAGTATCTACAGGTTCCATGTCTACACCGAAGCAGCTAACAAACAACATTTTATCTCCAGGAGCTGGTTATGACCAGAACTCACCCAGCTAGTTTACTTCCACTGGCAAGCACTAGTTGACAGCAGCCCTTACAGTCCTGTCTGAAATACAGGGGCAGAAATTGGTCTGAATGTTTTCTGCTTCATCTTTTTACTTCTCAGCTCATTTTCACTGGGAAAAAAGAGGGGGAAGGGGTGCAATATGAAATCCAGGTGTTCTTTATTGACTGTCAGGTGGAAGAAACTGAGATGCCCTAATGAAAGCAAAGCTGTGCTGCTTCTGAAGCTTGCTCGGCCTCACGTTGGCACAGGAGAGTTATAATTTGCTCGTGAATCATACGCAACAGGAACTCCCCACGGCAAAGCTCTCTGCAATTAGTTCCAGTTCATCCACTGATGACTCAGCCTTCCACTTCGATTACAGCAGAGAAGGCATCACATGCTGAACTGCTTCTTATCTGTTCCACCACAAACAAGCTGGGAAACGCCAGCGGGTTTCCCAAGTGCATGCCTACCTACTCCTCACAAACGTGTTTTGTTTCAGTAATAGATCTCACAGTCCTCAGTTTGAGCATCACTTCTTGCAGTGCCCACACCAGGTTCTGGATGGGCTCAGCAGGGAGCTGTGACTCGCTAGCACAAGCTCATGGAGCCTCAGCAAGTTCTGGCAGACCGGGCACACGTCCTGCCTGTCGTCGTAAATGGAGACATCATCAGGACGTCAAATACCCCACTAAAATTCCTGCATGCATTATTATCTTCAATGTGACTAAAAGACAGATCGTGTTTTTAAAAGTCACAGCATAGAACTGAGTTGTTAACAGCATTAATTGGGAAACTGCAATGAGCCTCCCTCAGCTGTTCCCATGCTGGTAACACGAGTATGTCATTACTTGGAAAAAAGTCATGATTTCACACAGCAATGGGCAAAACTGGTGGCCATTTAAATAAGATGTAGGTACAAAGCAAAATCCACAGACATCAGAAAGCTACTCCCACCTTGCTTTCCCCTGTAACATCTCCACAGCTCCTGTCCTTGCTACCCACACCATCTGAGCCACGTCTGAATTGCTCCAAGCAAAATTTCTTCAGGCAAGACAACTATGATTTTACTAGCAAGGGATACAAACGTTTCAGAAGTATTCTTCATAAAAATGGAGACCCTAACCTCAGCTAATAGATTTTTCCCCAATATAGTACACAAAGACATGAGATTTTTTGAACAAGGTAACAGCCATCAGTGGAGCTGCACACTAAGCAGTTTTACATGCCCACAGCACTAATTTCCATAAGATTTGCACTGTTTAAATCCTGCATTGCCACACCCCCCAAGTACTGACATACATGGAAAAGCATACAGCTAACAGGAAAAGGAGAAGCAGTTGTCAACAGTTTTGTTTGGAGGTGAAGAGGATGGAAGATGTTGAATGGAGAAGAGCAATGCTTTCAACTGGCTTCCAGCCTTTGCTCTCCAGGTGATAGAGAATCTGATGTTACCAGCATAACTATTAAACTTCCCTGAACACTGCTTTTTTCTTCCTCCAAGAAGCTGAGAGCACATATCAGTCCCGGTCATTCTTCTGTGAAAAGAATCACTTCTGTGATTCTGCTATTAAATCTGGTCTGAGGACATGATGCTGCTTCCAAACACGATCCATCGCTCTCCCAAACTCATACAGGTTGTACCAAATCACCAACAGAAAGAGGCCTTTTTTTCCAGAGTGAAGCAAAACAATATATATATAGGAAAAAACAAACAAAACAGACACTGACACACCTCAGATTCACATCTCTTAGGCAGGATCTATAGCATGTTACTTGCTGATATTCTGACAAATAAAGGATCCATGAAAGGCTTACCACTTTGATAAAGCAACTTCAACTGAACAGTAGTTTTTGCAACAGAAAAGGCAGGTTCTCAACATACCCCAGAGCAAAACAAGTTAACTCTAAACTGCCTAAGTAATAGTTACACCCAGAAGTTGATGCTAAGTCACTCAAAATGCAGGAGTGCAGCTGCAACCTATGCTACACAACACGTGCTAAAGCAGAGGGTTATTTCGTAACTGCTTTTAAGCAGCCAGGCCTGGAAATCAAGGGATTAAGTACTTAACAACATGTATAATATAATGCTTCACAAGAGTCTTAAGCCTGCACCTTCCAGTATGAAAAAAGTTGTCAAATGAGAGTGTTGAAATCCTTACCAGTAAGTACTGTAACTACTGCAATCCATGCACACAGTATGCTGAACTTTCTCTTGTTTTTCTGTTTTCTTATGATTGGTCATAGGAATCTGTGCATCTTCATAATGTTTTTTTGCATGGCCATTCACGTATCTAAAATAAATGAAAATAAATAAATAAATAAAGCCTTGTATACAATTATTTAACCCAACATTCAGTGAAGAAAGAAAAACAAAAAAACAGAACAGCAGTAACCTACTGTGCACCCAGTACCATACAGGCATTAAAGCAGGCAATTCACCTACGTGAAAACATCAGTTAATTTTTTCCAATTTTTCCATTACTCTCCCACTTTGTACAAATGAACTTTTCCACCTTCTTCACAGCAACCACCAACTGGCAGCCTTGGATCAAAGCCCAGCATTTGGGCCCTCACCAGGCTGATGCACTTTCACAACCAAGAAAAACATGAGCTCCTGCTCTCCACGCTTGTAACATGGTCAGTTCTCCATACTGTTTTCCCACACATTTTTCTTACAGATATATTTTGTTTTCTTACCCAGCACTCAGCATTTTTGTGATTACTTTAGCAGTGTGTCTCTAAGTCTCTTAAGAAAGTATATCCACTTGAAGCTCTCCCATTCTGGGAGAATGACTCAAGATTAGAGCATTCTGTGTTTTATGAAGTTCATAAATTTGAAACACTCTGGAGTGTGGGGTCACAAAACTGAAAAAGAGATCTAAAAATCCTACAGCTCTTTTGCTGGCACAGGGAGCATTTTCACACTCAAAATTTGAGATCTATCTAGAAACATAAGCATCTTCAATTAGAAAGAAAATGTTATTACAAATGCAAGAGTCCAAAATATCAACTGGAAAATCAACAACTCTTGGAAGGGCACAACCAGACCTCAGGAGACTTCCACCCCCACACTTATTTCTTGCCTGTTGAAATCAGTAATGCTAACTATTAGGAACTCTGCCCATGCTCCACACAAATGCTCCTCTCTTCTAGGCTTGCTCTCATGTGCAGGTGTACAGAGTCCTGCTAACGCCCTGTGCTACGTACAGCGAGGCAGCCATGTGCCTACTGACAGTGCTGTGCTGGCAGACACCAAATGGGACAGCAGTGCTTCCAGGAGTTGGTGCCTTGCCTAACAGTGCAGGTTTATAAAGCTATACTTCCACCAGAAATGCTCAGGTGTTGTAACATTGTTGGTAACGTTCCCGCTGGGACCTGAAGGATGTGCTTCAAGTTAAGTCCTGAAAAGCTTCCTTTGATTTCAAACATTATCTGAACACAAGGACAGGCTGTGTGCCTGCATTCAAGTGCCTGCAAGATCAGAAATGCTCCCGTTACAAGGTATGTTACATTCTTCCCATTCAATTATTTTCAGTTCTAAGGATGGGAGCAGTTTGAAAAGTCAAAAAATCTGCATATGTAACTGACTTAACACCACAACTGCACACATAGATGGGTCACAGGTGGACAGTAACAATGCAGAAAAGACTGGTGGCAAAGTGAGTGAAATAGCCCAAGTCACTTATTTTACACCATCACATCACGTGAAGTAGCTGCCTCCTCCTGGCTCTCATCAAGCATGAATTTGTAAAATAAATGAAGAAATTGAGAAAAAAAGGGGTTTGTACTGAAAACTCTGACACAAGAGAGAGATGATTAAAACTTACTGCTATCCAGATCAAAGCAGCAACACCTGAGGTTCACTGAATCCTTTTAAAAGACAAACTCACTCAGTTTAATGCCAGTTTTCCAGAATAAGAGCACACCAGCTCAGATGCTACCCTACAGATGACAACATGCTCACACATCAGACACTGTCTAATGTCAACACTGCCTACAACCTCAATACTTGGTGCATCGAAAACATTTATAGATCAGCAATTTTCCAACAACTACCCTGACACACAGACAGCAGCACTGACTGTATCGTTCCTATACAAATTCTCTTGGTGTGCTCCAGCTGATGCAGACAAAATCAGGTAGGTGAACTTGGAAGAAATTGTGATGGAAGAAGTCCTTACATGTTACAATAACTGCTTTGTTCCAAAACTACACTGCAGCACATTTACAGTTTTTCTGTCTAAGCTGGACAGTTGCTATTTTACTCAAAGTAAGTTGTGCCCAAGTTGGATTTGTGGTTTTCAAGAATTCTTATTGTTTCCATCTCATGGCAATAGAAACATCTTTTAGAGAACTGAACTTGGCAACAGTCCACACAATTAGCTGTTCTCCAGGCATCTTCTGAGCTGACCCATCACATTCATCACATGCTTTTCTTTTGGAAAAAAATTGTGCTGGGTATATTCTCCAGACTGTCACAAAGCAGAAAACAAGTGTGTGGTACAAACACACAGCCTTAAACAAAATCAGGGAATTTCTTTCAGGGAATTGCAAGGCATTCAGGAATTTCTTGAAGGAACTGCCTCAGTCAAGCAACAAAAGAGAGACAGCAGAGGTCTGATGGAACAGTTTTCACACCAACCCTTCATACCCACCTTCCACAGTGGACACTTGAGCACGTCAGACAGACCCAGGGACTTTTATTCGACCGGCACACTACGAAAGACATAAAAAGAAAAAAGGTGTCAAGGTTCTGATAATACAGTTACATAACACACCCTGAGCACTAGCAGAGGCTCTGCTGTGACCCCACCTGAACAGCACAGGTACATCAAGAAGCCAGCCTTGCTCATTAGCCCACGTCAGGGACTGACAGACTGAGCCCCATCAGCCTCCTGCTCTGGGTCTCAGCCAGGGGCCACCCACCTGCCTGTTACATGCCAGGAAAAATATATACATTTTTTGTTCATTATCCATCCATGGTCTACTTCATGTTGAAGTACAACACAGAAATACCAGAAGCACGAGTTGTAAAAACACCAGGAACATTTAAAAACACTTATTTCCATTTTTAATGAGGCATTTTGCTGTATATAGGAAAAAAAAAAGAAGAAAAACCAGAGCACTTCACTTCTGTTTCATAAAACTGGTTACACAAGCAGTCATTTCAAAAAATGAGAAAGCCTGAAGCAGCACACAGTAAATGACTATGTCACACATGACGATACACGCCATTGATGCTATAATTACTCCTACGTTACAGTGCTGGTAAAGGTCTTATCCACGAGGATTTTATCCTTTCAGACACGCACACGAAGCTAAATGATTAAAAAGTAATGCAGTGTTATGCTTTGCAATCTGTTTAAGACATCAGAAAACAGCCTGACTGTTAGCTAAGATTTTAGCTAAGTCCAAAAATGTTAAATTAACTTTGGAATTAAACACAGATGTATTTAAGCAAATGGTGTGGGGAATAAGCAGCAGATGCTAGAAGGTGATGAAACACCATCCCAGGGTGGAGACACAGAACTGGATACTCCCAACTCCCACCCCAACCCAGCAGAAAAGCCTCTAAAATTCAGAGCAAAAACAAAACAACCACAATAAATAATCTTTGTGGGCAGAGCATGGAAAAACAGGAATGGAAATGAACACTTCCGTCAGTCAAGTCAAGAAAAAGTACCTACATTTTTCCAGGCAACAGTAATTTTGAAACTACAAATAAATTGATACTGAACCCTTGATTTCTGGAAGAATTCCAGCGCAACCATGCCAGTGAAGGAGGGACACTGCGATACTGAACGCTTCGATCTGCATGAAGTCCAGCTGTTAATGACTGCCCACTGGCACAACGTCTGCAAAAATATCACTGAGCTTTCAAATACCCAACCAATACAATGAACAAAGAAAAATGAGAGGTGCACCTCCGTAAGGACAAAAAGCAACAACAAAAAGATGGCTTTGATTATCCCAAAAATACATGGGTAAAATGGCACCTAATTCTTCTACACATCATAAATAACTGCGGGTCAGAAGAGGCACAGAGGAAAAAGATGACATCAGGAGCACCAGGGTCTGCAAGGCCAGGGTGGAGAAGGAACTGGTAAGGCTGTCAGAGAAAATTAAGCCAAGAAAACCAAGAAAAGCTTCTTTATCAACTGCTGGTTAAAAGAAAGAAGTAAGAACAGGGTCAATTTTTAATCAAGAGAAAGGTTACTTACTGCCTTAGGTATTTAAAAAAGCTAACACTCTTTTCCACTGTTAGATTTTGCCTTTTTTCTTTAAATCAGGTGGAAAACCCACAGAAGCTAACATGGCTTCTTAGAGAATTCCTTTCTAGTTTCTACTCGTGACAAACAGTTGCTGCATTGCAATTCATGGGTCCACTCCATGGAATAAGTTCCACTATGTTCACTGGAAACAAAGCATGAATATTGCTGCACACAGCAGGACAGCAGCACTCCCACAGAAATGTGACTTAGAGCAGCGACGGCTCCAGAACTGCCTCCCTTCAGTTCCTGCAATTACAGCACTTGGGAAACACACGTGCTCACGCTGTCTCTGGTGGCTGCTGGATTTTCCCCAGCACATTTTCCCCAGCACTCCCCAAGCTGGCCGTCCCACAGCTGATGGCAGCCTCGCAACAGCCAGCAGAGCTGCTCTGGCTGCACTTCAGGCTGGAAGAGGAAGAAGTCTGTCTAATCCAACCAAAAGTTTATTCTGAAAACCACGCTTTTACACAGGCAAACAAGAGAAAGGAAAGGGGAAGACGTTCAGCAGCCATCACCAGTTCAAAACAGGCAAAGTGGATCACCAGTGGGACTGGTACCATTTTATTTCCCTAGATTACAGAAACTGAAAGGTAACAAATTAACCAGGAGGAAACAAAGACAAAACCATTCAGGCACTTAAGCACAGATATGATATCTCATAGTTGCTTAAGTGCTGCACGAAAAACAAACAGAAAAAACCCCGCTGCCATTACCCGGCATTTTCCTTGCCAGAAGTATGAAACCATCTTCCTGGGATTAAGCAGCAGGAGATTTCTGCTGGGATTTCAAACAGCACCTTTGCTGTCGCTGTGTTATCATCTGTGGCTGTAGTGGTTCTCAGCCAGCAAGCCCCAGAACCAGGATGCAGACTGCCACTCGTAACCTCCACTGCACAGCAGATGGCTGCAATTTCGCACCCAGCATTTTACCGGCTGGCACTGTGTGCTTCCTGAGTGCTACATAACACAAAAAAAGGGTTCATTCCGCAGAGTTCACACCAGGCTTAAGTGCAGAGCACAACCTCTGCACGCTCCAAATAATATTGCTCAATACAGTTTTCCATCTTTTACATCAGAAAACGAGAAAAAACGGTTCATGCGTTTGCTTTCGGGAGGAACTCAGGAACTCTGCTCCAATTGCATCACATTAGGGCTGTGTAGTTTATCTCCTGCACAAACATCTCCTCCCACAAAGACCTCAAACAGCATGGAAGCGACTCCCACTGAGGTTAAACACAGCAGGCAGCGCTCCATGCTGACCTGCAGCTGCTCTGCCCTGACAGGATGATGCAATCCAGTCTGCAGGCTCCTAAGATCGTGCCCGGCGCTCTCGGGGCTCAGCAGCCATCTGCGCTGGGGCTGGCTGCGTGCTCCTGGGCCCGGGGCTTGAAGCAGGTCCCGTCTGTCACTGCTGCTTTCTGAAGGGGAACTGAAGCGGCTCCTTGCAGTGGTTATCAGCTGCCCCACGCTGCACTGGTTTTAGAAGAGCTTCTAGTGGTTAGGCAAAGGTGGTACTTAACATGCCCAAAGAAAAGGGAAAACAAATCTGCAATGCCACGCTGTTGTCAGAAGCAGCGAGTCACTGGCCATTTCACATCAGTATTGGGCTACTGAGAAGGGCACAAACATTTTTTTCCTATTTTTGTAATAGGAAGTGTAATCCCATCTTTTACAGAATGGTCCAAGTACGATCTGAACACTCCTCTGCCATACAGCCTGCAAAGCCCTCTGCAAAGGAAGGGCATCCATCTGCCCCCAGGAGAGCNCCATCTGCCCCCAGGAGAGCAAACCCCAACCACCACCAGGTACAGACTCAGAGGTCTGGTACACGACTGCAGAACACCCAGAGGTCCCTCCCTGTCGCCCTCCCTCCAGCTCTCAGTTCCTGCACATCACCCGGGGCAGCAATGCCCATCAGGTTCTGTCCAGCACAACAACTAAGGGGCAGCTAATGAGCCTGGCACCCTCCCCACAGGCCCCCACTCCATCTCACCCTCACGATAACTCCAACATGCACTCCTGAGTCTTGAACTTTCTTTTTCTTATTAAAAACAGACTCCACGCACAGCCTTGTGAAGCAGGAAGGCTCCTGCCACACCCTGTGTGCCTCACAGGATCAAGCTGCTGCTTCCACTGCAGGAAAGCTGCGAGGATGCACAAGTACATCAACAAGCCATGAAACTAACAGCTCTGTTTCAACAGCAGGCAGCGTAAGCTGGCAGAAGAAAAACGAAGCAGGAAGAGGAGGAGACCAACAGGAAGCAGTGTTGGTGAGCCCCAGCAGGACCCAGCCCAGCAGCATGTGCTCAGCACAGCCCAGCTCCTCTCCCGGACCCAGAGCACAAAGCACCCCAGGCAAGTGCAGAGTGCTGCAGAGGTGTGCTCGCATCCACGTTTTAAAACAGCCCTTTGTTACACTGCTAAGGCAAAGGCCACAGAGCACCAGCGCAGCACAAGCAGGGCTCTGGTCCCTGTTACGAGCACCTTGAATGGAAACGAGATCAGGGTCATTACATTATTTCTGATACTCTCTGCATCCCTTACAGAAGGGCCTGGACTTTGTTCTCAAAAGGAGCTGTACCAGCAGTAAAACCTCACTGCTCCATGGCTAAATTACACCAACACAACGGCCTGCACTGAACCATCCTCAGCCTACGTGGCCTTTCTCCAGCTCGGCTCTTGTTGACACAACAGCCAGCTACACTGATAACAGCTGAGCTGGAAAAGGCCACTGTTACTGCAGCCAGTATCTGCCCAGGAACAATATTTACATAGCTGTGGCTGCTCTGGGTGCTGATAGCTCGCCAAGCAAATGGTCCCAGAACGAGCACGTGGTCACCAACACGTCCATATGCTATACACACAGCTACAGTGTGTGCACACATCTGCGCATCTCCCCCCAAAATTTGGGACAGATTCCACTAACATACGAAGCAAAAACAAGCAGCAAAGCGTGTTGGTGCCATTCCAACCTGTGAAAGCCCTCCTATGGGAAACACAGTGCTTCTGCCTGCAACACAAGGCCTAAGAGATCACACCAAGAAGTTCCTCCTCCAAAGCCCTGGAACTGAAGGTGGGAAAACCTTCCAACCCCCAAACCCTGGGCAACGGCTGCAGGAGGAGTGAATGCAAGCGCTGCACAGAAGTCTGACCAAAATTACACAAACAACTTCAGTAATAACACCTCAAACACAAGTTTTTCCAGTCACAGGATTCAGAGCATTTCTCATTCCATTTTAAAGATGAAAAATGCAGCATCAAATAATTTGCCAAAAGGATCAGCACAGACAGAACCGAGCCCACCAGCCCTAACACCTCAGGCATCTGTGCCACTTCACTTGCAGGCAAGGGGAAGCCACCCCAAAACTCAGCTCTCCATACAGAACTGGCAGGGTGCCGTGCCGCAGCAGCTCTGAATTAGCTACCTGAAACTTCCCCTCTGCAATACACGAGGAGCATGAGGCATCTGGAGAGCAAACTCTGAAAGCTGGCATGCACAGCAGGGAACTGCTCTAGCTGTTAGCTCATGAGAAGCACCAAGGAGAAGCGTGCTGGATGCTGCTCCTAATTTGGGTTTGCATGCTAGCATTGCAAAAAGCTCTGCCCACCTCTTGAATTTACAGTGCTGGAATTCCCTCGGGATGCAGACACAAAATCTCCCCAAAGAGTGAATAAACCACGTGAGGATTTTCTGTGCACAACCCCCATTCATTCAAGTTGTGAATGCTCCAGGCTTAACAAGCTCATCTCCTGGCCCTGGCAGACTTTCCCTGCAGACTACTCCTGAGCGCTCAGGGAACACAAACCATTCCTTCTGTTAGGGACAGCATTTGGTGAGCAAGCAGTTATCCAGCAGCCCAGGGAAGCAATGCAAGAGAGTGTCTTTCACCAGCCCATCAGAGCCACGTGCACTCCTGCTCTCGACCCACCAGCTCTGCTGTCCACCAGCACGCCCAGCAGAGCAGCTGCTCAGGACAAGCAGCAGGAGCCCTGCTGCCCACAGGACATTGCTCAGGGGTGCAGCCAGCCCGCGTGTGTGCGTGATCAGGCTCCTGGGCACTGACATAAATCACATCAGCAGCAGAAGCAAAGAAGCCTTAAAAAAAAAAAAAAGGAGGTGTCCTCCAAGGTAAGTTAGTATTTGTACAAGCAACACAAAAATATCCACTATGGGTAACACAAGTTACCACCAAGTATCTATTTTTAGCACAGCTGATCCTGGTTACATTTTTTGACTTTGTGTTCTCTGAAAAGGAACGGGTACCTAAAACGGCAGCTGCTGCAAGCATACGTGCAAGGCCCACTGCCTGCTCACATTCAGGAGGATTCTGTAACAGGGAAATGAGTGTCTGCAGTACAGGTGTCAGTAAAACCACAGAACAAGACATGCAGTAACACACAGCACACAGAGTCCCAGCAGAACGCCAGCACTGCTCTACGGCCTGCACACGGGTCCTGGAACTTCGACACCAGGCTCAGTGACCGTGGTGGCTGTCGGGGGGCTGGGAGGGCTGGGCTGGGCACAGTCTGGTAGAAGGATCTGTTCCACATCTTCAGAACTTGAGGCTAGCCAGTTCCAGGTGGATAACTGTAATGAAAACCAAGAGACTGAAAAGTGAAAACGCTACCAGAGTACTTCTCAAACCTCTGAGTACAATAAAGTTGCATTCTAGACAGAAAAAGCAGAAAAAAATGAATGTTACAGGCTTTGTATACAAGAGACGTGTGCCAGACCTTACTTATAAGCCAGGTGTTTTACTGCTAGCCTTTAAAGAATCTTCCTATTTGTTTTTCAACTTAAATTTCACATCCAGCTCTTCTTCCTGTTCTACCTCTAGCCCCACTGTGAGAAGTTCATACCTGGACTGAACTCACTCAAAGCTGTCTGATATTAGAAACACAAATGTTCTGCTGAGAAATCTTTTATGTTAAGATTCACTGTTTTAGAAAAATAGCGTAGTGAAAATGAAATCAGACAGAAGGGGAGGTTCTTTTTAATTGGACTAAAGTGCTGCTTCTGAATCAGTGAGCACCTACAAGCTCGAGGCAAAGATCAAATGCCATCACATTTAAATGAAATTAAGAGAATGTCCAAGGAAGGGCGTCTCCTGGTAGCCTTGCCAACAATACAAAAACGTTGGCCATTCTTTCTGTGTTGCAGACCTTGTAAGAGAAGAGATGCACGACCAAGCTCTAACAGCATCAATTCTGAGCCTAACTGAGATCACATCCGAATGCTGAAGAATTCAGACAGACTCTAAAGACTGATAGAAAGATGCTGTCCTTACACTTTCAGGCTATGGAAATAATAACAAGTATTTCTTCTGCCACGACCTTTTAGCCAAGACCAGAAAGGTTAAGTACCTAGTGAGAAAACAAGTCAGTCCCTTTGTGACAGCCCAACCTGATGAGACCACTACGTGTGCTCAGGCAGGATGGTGGATGTGGCACGTCCGCCCCCGTCACTCCATGAAAGCACTGCTTGGCCTCCTGCAAGAAATTCCACAGATGGCTACCAGGAACTGCTCTGCCACAGTGGAAAAACACACTCACTCTGAGAAGCCATGGGCAGGTGAGCCATTTCTCACCAAACAAATGGGTCATGAAGAGCTCAGTGCATTTCCTGCACTGAAGAATGTCAGAGAACAACGTGAGCAGCTTCATCTGCATTTCCTTCACCTCCCAAGTTACTGAACTGTGAGCCATCGTGGCTGGGTGCATCTTCACTATGCAATCAGAATTCCATGTTGAAGAACCCGCAAGTTGAAAACCATGACCTTTTTACTTGCTGCGTGCTTAACCCAGCGGTGGAGAAGCGGACGGGTAAGGAAACTTTCTTCAATCAGTGTAAACAGACACATCAGTTCCTGAGGAAGTGGTCAAAGGAGCTCAAGAAGAAAACCTCACATCACGCACAGCATCAAGGCACAGAGCATGCTGAGCTTCCTTGGTCATGTGAAAGGAGAAAGGTCTCCCAGCACCACGGATCCCATTCAGAGACGCTTTCCCCAGAGACCAGGACCGAGCTCGCTCGCAGGCCGCAGCACTGCCATGCACTCACGCTCGCAGCGGTGCCACGTGTTGAGTCAAATTTTAGCTCAAGAAATGCCAGGAGTTGGTTTTTCCACATATACCACAAATTGTGTTCTAGCTGAAAGCAACAGCACAAAAACATGTTACAAGAAGAAGAAAAAAAGGAGGAAAAAAAAAAAGAAAGCACACCAGCAGCAGGTCTATTTTACCTTATCACGGCCACCAGTTTTTACAAAAACTGTTACATCTACTTTTTCTTTTTAGTCTAAGAACAATTTTCAGTGGATTGGCTACTTTGATAACTACTTAGTACTCGTATTTAAATACAGACACACATACATAAACTTAGATATTTAAAATTTAAGTGCTAGCCTTCACAGGAAAACAGACATTGTTCTGCATTCTAGGAGTAACACGCCAAGAACAAACAGCGATTCCATCTTTGCGCTAGAGCAAGACAGAAAGGAATCATGCTAGCAGTCATCTGCAGGCAGCTGCCAGGAAAAGCACAGCAAAGCCAGAAGTGGAATGTCATTTTCAAACCCGTAAGGAAAAGGACCTTCTTGAATCAGCCAGCAGTCAACCTCAGGCCAAAAGATTCAAGCTGGAAGTAGGAGGGAAAAAGGGGGAGGGACAGCAAGAAGGCTCCTTGCTTTCCTTACAGAACCTGGTTGTTAACTTACTCATCTGTAGCACCCATATTTAATTCCTGTTTTCCCAGTACTATGCAAAAGTCTCATTACTAACCAAACCTTAGAGGAAAAAAAAAAAAAAAACAAGTGAAATGCTCTAAATGCTCCTCAGCGGACAAAAATACTATGAACTGGAAAACTTAGGAACCAAGCAAAAGGAAATAAAACCAAAAAGGCCATGGCAACATTGAGAATATGCACCTGCATGTTGACGTGGACAAGCTGCCCTCAGACAGAACTCTCAGTGCTGTCCGTGTGAGCAACCCTGCCAAAAATCCTTACCTGCCTGCTTGGTTTCGATGAGAACCCCCAAGCCAGGATCCTGCTGCTCTCAAGCGAAGCAGCTGTCTGTCTGCAATATTCTGAAGGGAAAAAAACAAACTTTTGGAGCAATCACCTTATTTGGCCAGGTTGCCTGGGGTTATAGTGATTGGATTCCAACGGGTAATAAAATCTGTCACAGGAATTCCACAGCTACATTTACAAGATCCAAAATTAAACAGATATTCCGAAGGAGAAAAAAAAAAAATAATTAGAGCATCTCTTTGCCATACCAGCTGAGCTTGCTGCATGCTGAGCACATTCATCACAGCCACGCTCTGAAAGGCCCTCCTGTAATGGAGGAAATGAAGGACAAAACCTGGCAGTGCCCCTGTAACAAGGGGCATAAAGCAAGGAGGATGTTATATCATCCAGATTCACTCTACAATAAGGACTGTTTGCTCTGATCATCTCAAAACACGTATCAGAGAAGCCTGGACTGGATTTTAGATGTCGGTTTCTGAGGAGCTGCACTTTGAACCTCTGTGGCCGATCACAGCTACCCACGGCCTTCACCCACCCTTCAGCCATGTGAAGGATGTTTGTTCAGAACAAAACAGAAAGCGGGGCAAGAGCAGGTTACTAAAAGCAGAACAGACCAACCCAGCCATGGCTCAAAGCTTTCCTTCCCTCTAAACATCACGTCTGAAACTTTCACTCCATGCACCTCAGGTACAGACGCACCGAAAAAAAACTAACAACTCAAACTCAGTTGGCCACAGCACCTTAAAGTCATGTGCCTGACTGTCAGGAAAACAGAGCAAGAATAATGTACTGGAGCTTGGTTTTTGTTGGTTGGTTTGGTTGTTTTTTTTTTTTTTTGGTTTTGTGAGTTTTTTAAAAACCACCTGCACACCTTGAGGGGCTCGTGAAAGGCAAGTGAAAATTATTACCCTGATGACATTGAAACCAGCTGTGATGAGATGTGAACGAGCCAGAAGTGTCCATCCTGCACACCTGTGTGTGCCTGCTACACACCTCTTCCAGAACATCTCAGACCATCCTGCCTCCTCGCCATCATGGCCAATGTGGAATTGTCAGGAGCAAAACTCTGCCTTCAGAATTGAGCACTGAGACCCTCAGGACGATCAGACCGGGTTTCCAAACAACGGCGATGCAGGAGGTGTTTGGCTGCTGCCTTCCTCTGAAGCAGTCTCTTTCACGGGCCAACATTCAAGTTTTGATTGTGATTTCGTTTTGTAGGATAAAAGAAATTTTTTCTAAAGCAAGCCTAGAAAATGTTAACCACCATCAATCCACCATTAAGTTTTTTGACTCAAATGTGCTTTTAAGCATGCCAAGGATTTGAAATCAAAGACTTCTCTATGCCGAAGAGAAAAATTAGACCTAACTTATGAGACTGAAATTGAGACCCCTACCCCACCTCAATAAACATAAATCTAAAAAAAATCTGTTCTGAGGCAGTGTGTCCCACTACACAGAGCACGACAGCTACTGCTGGTTAGCTCACACATCAGCAACAGATTCAAATGGAAAAAAAAATGTTCACACTTTTAATGAAAACAAGACTGAGTCTAAAAACAATACACGCCAAATCTAACAAGCTTTACTTAAAAAAAAAAAAACACCCAGGGAATGAGCTTAAGGAGACAGAACAGCCTACAAAGTCTGAGGAACAACTAACAAGCATTCCTTCATTGCATTGACCCAGAGAAACAGATGAAAGACCACTCAACCTCACAGTGTGGCTGAATAAAAGAGGTAAAAACCAAGTACATCTGGTAATTTCCAGGTCAAATTCATTTTCCAGATATAGGAAATGTGAGAAACAACCTTCACACACAGACACCATTATGTCCACAAGCTCACCCTGAACCCTACGTGCTGCTGAATGAAAGCAAGCGGTCATAGGAACAAAGTTCTACTCACCCCTCTCCATGCTCAGCAAGTTCTCTGCCCTCCCACGTGCCAGAGAGAATGGAAGGAAAGAGGAAACGGGCATCTCACAACAAAAGGAAAAGGACAGATACTCATGGAGATGAACTCCAGGAGGAGCTGAGATGAGAAGGGAACCAGAGATGGCTGAGGTCTGCGTACCTGCCCAGTGTGTTTGCTTTGGCACTGACTTTGCCCCAAGGAAAAGCAAACAGCGTAGCTGAGTTAGCTGGGGACATCGAGGAAAGCAGTCTGACCCAGCACAGCCACGTTCTTCCAAGTTCTCCCACTCGGCCCTGAACATCTGCACTCACATAAGCAGAGTGTCCAGCGACATTTCGGGTAATTCTGAACTAACAATGCCATTTTGTAAGTTACTTTAAAAAACAGAAGAAAAAATGTTGCAATTCAACATGCAGATTTCTGTGATAACCCCTCAGCTTCCTTCTGCTTGCTCTCCTCTGTACTTCTGTAGTCCCAGCATCACTTGCAAACGCCACGACATGTTTCTGAGCGACTGAAATTACAGCTCTCACTCAACAAAAATTACAATGCAGGAACCAGATGTCAGGCAAGCATCTTTCGCTTTAGCAGGAAATACCACTGTGCAGCCAGAGCTGCTCTTCGATAGCTAACAAAACTATGCAACTTAAGAAAAAAAAAGGTATTCTGAAACACCAGTTTTAAATACTCTTCAAATTGCAATTCCCCTGTACAAACAATCCCCTGGGTTTTCTGATTCAGTAGATGCAATCCTGTCTGTCTGCAGCTGTTCTCCTAAAGAAATAACTTGAATTCTACATCAAGCGGTCAACGAGTGCAACTCAAACATGCAGAAAAAGTTGGCAAAACTCTCCAGACCTGCACAGGTGTGCTTAGAAGACTGTGATCCCGCTGAGGTGAGGCACAGCTCCCTGGGGTTTCACGAGCCCGTGAAAAGCTGTTGAGCAATCCCTCATCTGGGCTGTTCAGAGTGCTTTGCATAACTCCGTGATGTGCACAGCAGTGCTGAAGGTGTGGCACAGCACGCAAACTGCAACACCCTGCGGCAGCCTTGGCGATGCCTCCAGCTGCTCTGCTTCCAACCTCAGCACAAGCTTCAGAAGCCTGGACTAAGCCGATGTCTGCATGCAGTATTCCACGTGACAGCACCGACTCAAAGCAATTTTCCGTTTCTGTAAATTTCTAGTTCGTACACTAGTTTTGTCACCTCTTAAATGCCCAATTACAGCAGCAGCAACAGCAGACTTGCCTCTGGATCTCCAAAAAGGCACTCTGTGCTCTTTTTTGACAGCCTTAAAGCTCCTCAGAGCAAAGATGTGCTGCTTTCTGTATCACCTACCGTACAGAGCACTGAACACTCAGGAAAACAGGCTTCCTCCCAGCAGAGGTGCTTCAACTTCCAAACTACACACTGGTCATGCAGCAGAAGCTCTAGAGACACTTCAAAATGAACACAGACCATCACTCTTTAATCTGGAGCAAAAAAGATACCGGGTTGGATGAGCACACTTGCATCACTGCTAAGAGCCTCCCGTCACCACAGAGCTCCCCAACAACGGTCCAGGAGCTGCAGGGGCAGCTGACTCAGGCCACGGGAGCAATCCGGGCTGCTGCACGTGCTCTTACTCAGTCTCCTAACCCCAGCAAAGCACACTTCCCAACAGCAGCTCCCAGCACAACACCCTTCCACTGGACAGCCACACAGCTCCCCAAGATTCACAGCCACCTTCCTGCTGCCTTGTAAAGCACTGTTGCCATCCAGAGCTTTTGGAGAGGAGAGGAAAAAGTGATTCACCAACACCTGTCACTCAGTCAGCGTGACAATTCCAGGTCCTCGCGCTGCAGGCAGCCGAGATGCTGACAGAAATAGCCACTGGCAGCCTGAGCCACCAGCTCACTGTCCCACCTCTTCGGCCATGCCCTGCTATCACCATCTTCCCTCACTCTCCTTTTCTGGAAAGGTCAGCTGGAACCCGGAACAGGACCGGCCGCGAGC
Source organism: Penelope pileata (assembly GCA_013396635.1). Taxonomy (NCBI): domain Eukaryota; kingdom Metazoa; phylum Chordata; class Aves; order Galliformes; family Cracidae; genus Penelope; species Penelope pileata. The sequence continues at coordinate 357,133 of WBMW01001092.1, forward strand.
TCTGAGGCACTTCCAGGCAGTGCATGGGATGACAGATGCTGTGTAATTACGTCCCGCAGAAAATTACCCACTGACTATTTCCCACAGCTGAAGCAACAACATCAACAGAAAGACTCAACCCCACAGAACCTTAGGAAACAGCATCAATGGCGATGGGAACCGTGCTAAATTTTGACAAGATATTTATGTCATTTTATTTAACTGTGTGTTGCCAAGCTGCAGCGAAACCAGTGAATAGGAAACTGCATTTATTGTGGATCGGCAGAAAGCAGTGTTACACACCTCCAAAAACTCATCTCACTAAAACAAGTGCAGAAGAAACAGAGAGCACTCTGTGCACCTTCAGAAGGCAACGTGACAACAATCCCCCATCGGCAGCTGTCACTGAGAAGCAATACACTACGTTTTGCTAGAACACAAAACCCACTTTAAAAATAACTGCTTTAAATCAGCAAGAGCCTGCTGCTTGCTCATCAGGAAGTCTGAAGTTCCACGTCCCTACATCTCCCCGTGCAGGCACCGTCTCCCCTCTGGTTTCAGCACAAAGCACAGCAACCAGAGGTGCCCCCCGGGACATGGCACCCCCATCCCTGTGCCGGGTCCCCACCGTCCTCCCTCCTCCCTCCTCCCTCCCGTGGTGACACACCGCTGCCTCTCCCTGGGCCTGGTGCTGGGGAAACACCTCGGGCTGACAAAGAGCACTTTGTTCCCACCGACGGCCTTCCTCGCTCGGGTGCCTGACAGCATCCTGTACACTGGTGCTCGTTTGTAAAGCTGAAAATTCAGCAAGTGCCCGAGCGAATGTTTGTAGTTTGGGGAATTTATCGAGGTGAAGGGAGGCTCCCCCCTGCCGTGTGCTTCTGGATGACAACTTTGCTTACCCCGATAGTGCGAAGACAACCAAAGACTTCTTGTAGAAACCATCACGACGAGCCAGTTTTCCTGCACTCCTCCTTTCCTGCCATCACAACTCTGGGTTTTTCCCCTGCACAGTGCTCTGAAGCCAGAGGCGTTCGGGGGTAACACACCAGGCTCTGCCCAGGGGAGCAGCAGCAGCACTGCTCCTCAGCGCTGGGCACTGCAGCCAGGGGGACACCGGGGCAGGTGCTGCGGGACAGAGGGCAGCTGGCCTTCCTTTAAGGGCGGAACAGCCCCAGAACGACCCAACCTGCCGGCACTCCCGGGCCCGTCGCGGCCACACAGAGCTCGGTGTGGTGCCCGGGGCTGCACCCCCGCAGTGCCACAGGCACAGCTGTGCCCGGGTCACGGCCGCCATAGCGGGCCCGGTGCCGATGTGCGCACAGGCTGTCTTTAAACACCCCGGACACTGAAGTTTGGCGGCGGAGCCCTCAAGCAGGACGCGGCCGGCAGCGCTGAGGGCCGCTCTGCGCCGGACGGAGCCGATGGACGAGGGCCCCTCACAGCGCGGCACCGCCGGGCCCCGCGGCTGCGGGAGGGCACTGCAGGGCCTCGGGGCTCGGCAGCCCGCCCCGCGGTGCTCCGGAGTCCTTCCAGGCGGATATGTTAACAATAAAGAAAGAAAGAAGCGATCGCGGGCTGACCCAGGAGCCCCGCAGCCGCCGGACGCTGCGGGCAGGGCCGGGGCGCAGCGCCGCGGGCGAACAAAAGGGCCGAGCAGCGGCTGCGGCCCCGCGCTGCTCCGCGCCGGCGGTGAAGGGGGGAGGGAGAGCGGCGCCGCGCTGCGCGGAGACAAAGTCCGCCGAG